>VBVQ01001057.1:8735-32520 GCA_011636635.1 Tetramorium simillimum
TCTCAGTACCGCGGCCCGCGTGGTCGACCCAAGCCGCTGTCATCTATGGATCTTCCAATTCATTACAGTTGCAGTCGGTAATCCGTCTCCCATGGTAAAAAGCTGGTTCATCCATTAAAACTCACCCTGTATAATCGTCATGCCACATCACGAAGCGTCTCCTCGTTGTGAATCTCTCTACTCATCTCAATGTGCAACATTGTGTTGTTTCTGCCAAACGCGCTACGTGATCTCTCCCCTTATCGATCGAGCTCCGATATCCTCCCGCAATATACTATTGCTTTATTACATCTCGAGAGATCTCAAAATTAATTCTAATACGACCAAAAGAATGAGAAATGTAAAATGCCCCTGTTATTTCCATGAAAAGGGGGACTCTGCTTAGTTTTCCACGTTCTTATGAATAATATTCATGAGATACTTTCTTACAAGTTTGTACTCTTGTCTTGATTGAATACTCTTCGTGGTATTGCTACAAAAGACGTAACAAAAAGAGTGTACAATAAACTTGTTCTTAACACACAGATGCGCGATACATCTATATACATATCCTTTTACATTTCGTTAGAAAATTAAGATAACGGCTAAATAATTATTACAGCTTATTGAGCAGCTGCTTGTTACAGCTATTGAATCTCCAATATCAGAAAATGATATCGTTCATTCTGTCTGCGATCAGCGATTAATTGCAAAAAATGGACAGAACTAAGAAATCACCGTACAAAAACAATTATCGCGCATCAAACATGTAGTGCAGGCTCGTCTAATTATGCATGACGTACTGCACTTTACAACCTTGAGTCAATGTATAAATTATGGAAGCAACCGAGAAATATAAATCTTGATAAATCCTCTATCGCATTTATAGCGGTTTAAATATTATATATATATATACTATTCTTTTGTATACAAAACATTAATTTAAAACTTTTATTAACTAATAATCACATATCGTATTTAAATTGTTTAAAAAAAGATTAAAAAATTTTTTATGTTAAAATTAAAAATATATACAAAAATATTAATTATATATATATATATATATATATATATAAAGTAGACAAAGTTACAGACAACACTATACGTAAACAAAGATAGACAATAAGAATATTAGTTAAAGAAACAAAAACTCTCGACGTAACCATTTCAACTTTTCATATCTGATATCAGAGAATATCCTATGACCCGAACCTTTCAGTTGTACTTTTTAGATATTCAAGATAATGCGACAGAAACATATAGTTGTACTTGACACTTACAGATTACAATATACAACCGATATTAAAATTTTGTAAATTCCAAGTTGCATTATATACAAATGACAAGATAATATTTCAGCTGAGATGAAGACTGACGCGTATCGAAAAGAACAAAACTAAGCTAATTAAGACATTAAAACGTTAATCTGCGCACATTAATGTATCACAAAGAAGCGCTGTAAAATGACGTTTGCATTCGATAAATAGTTCCACGCTTGCACAGTCGGTTTAAAGCCCCTAGCAGATTTGAATGTTTAAAGCACGCGTCATTATCTTTCTTTCTCTCTTTCTTTCTCTCTCTCTCTTTCTTTCTCTCTTCTTATCATGGCGTCTACAACGCTGCGTTCTATTTTTAATAGCGTTAGCAGAGCGCGCGGCACGTTTTGCGCGCAGTAGTGGCACAACCTGCGACGAAATGTACGACCGACGCGACCAACGTCGCGGCCACGTCCCAAGGTCACGGCGATAAGTCGGTCAAACCGCGGGGTTATCGCGCAATTCCGCATTTCGTTCGACACGTTTAAATGGAAAGTCTCAATACTCGCGTGCAACCTCCGCTTTTCCGTCCGAAAGCAATTTTAAATTGCGGAAATTCTGCGATTATATTAAGGATGATTAAAGAAGGTCTAAGCTACCTGCAGATTGATAAAATTTTAATTTTGTTCCTGACAAATATAAGTAAGAAAAAAAATTCACAACTATCACTTCAAATGTATAATACAAATATATGTGACTTGTTTTATGATTCCTAACTTGTAATTTATTCTACTTATTATAATTATTATAAATTTACTTGCCGTTATAAGTTTACCTGCCGCGCTCATTTTTTGACAATAGAGAAATGTAGAAATAATTAACAAACTGCGCTTGAAAAAATTGCGAGTCCATAGTTCATGAATGACGAAGCTAAAAATGGCCCACCCGATGACGCACTATTTCGGCGTGCTCAGCCAATCGTGCCAAGGTTTGGGCAATTGCGTATCACGTAATTCACACACAACAACCTTAACTTTACTGCCATTCACGTGCTACGTTATGTCCGTAATTCTTTATAATACACATATGTAGCTTCTTAAAAAAAAAACTTGTCGTGGTTGTGAAAATTTGAGAAAATTATGTAGCATGCTGCGTTTATTTAATTAATTTATTTTATAGCATCATCTTGTCTTTATACTGATCAATTAAAAATTCCCGTAATTTAATTATCCTTTTACTCTTTTCCGCCATCCACTAATTACATAAGAATGTTCATCGCGAGTAAACGACCGTGGCCGTCCCGCCGCGCCGCCACTTGTCAATCCGATCGAGAGAGATCTTGTTTAGAGTGATAATCGGCGACAACAGAGAGGCACGTTCTCTACAAGCGGCGTAGAAAGTTGTTTTCGGAAGCTCACGCGGCTTCATTGAGAGCGCTTGGAAACGAGCCAATAGGAGATCGCACAGCAGAAAGTTTGTTGCACATCGCGGTGTCGGTTCGAACGACGTCACGCGCGCGTATCGTGACGCGCGTCCGTGAGTATCGCCGTTGGCGACTGGACCAGCGTATGGCGGACAATATATCCGAGCAGAATCAAAATTAACACACAGAATCTGCACAAGTAACAATAATAAATAATCGACATGGTTGCTTCTTGCAAAGGATGCACTGAAGGATGTTTAGAGATGCTTTTAGTATAAGAAACGATACAAGAGCATTTGACGCACGAAGATTTCTGCTCGGATATTGTAAAAAATAGCTAGCACAGATTCATTTGCACTACAAGATATTTTCCAACACTTTCATATATAACAAAAATGTGTATAAATCTAGTTTTATTTTTAAATGTGTGCAAATAAAAAATTATTCCAAAGTTGATACATACTAC
Organism: Tetramorium simillimum; assembly: GCA_011636635.1. Taxonomy (NCBI): domain Eukaryota; kingdom Metazoa; phylum Arthropoda; class Insecta; order Hymenoptera; family Formicidae; genus Tetramorium; species Tetramorium simillimum. Next base: position 11,860 of record VBVQ01001057.1, read on the forward strand.
ACAGGAGAAGATTAATAATTGATTGAACGTTAAGATTTAACCGTAAAAAAGTTATGTTTAAAAGCGATACTTGATAATTTTCAATGAGCCCGTGTAATATGTCACTCTGCTCTATCAAATACGACATGGACGACAAGTTGTTTCGTCTCTATCATATTTCATTATCGTATGTTTCGTTGCACATCATAAACATTTTATAAACAATGATACAAGATCTCTCAGTTCGTAAAATCGTAATCGTAATCGCAATATATCGAAGATCGTAAAGTGCAAACGAATCTTAACTGTCAGCTATGATTTCGCTGGTAAGATCAGTCTGGGAGAATTAGCCTTTCATTTTAATTTTCTTGTCTCACTGTCTCAGTTAATCACAAACGTAAAATATAGATTCTAAATTAACTTTTTTTATGTTTAAAACAATTTAATTTACTGGATGCACACAGTAAATTAAATTTTTCAAAAGCAAATTTTCCAGACTACCCTTACACGCCGTGATATAACAGAACAGAAGGCTACTTACAATCTGCTGCTAGGCTCGTTGTTGGCTTCGTCGCCTTCGATTCGGTACACCTTGCCAGACATGACGTATTCAAAGCTGTCTGCCCTAGAGCCGCCCTCCTGTTCCATAGGGTTCCACTCGTTACCATCTGGATATCCGTCCTCGCGTAACGTCGTCGCCAGCACAAGGCGGAATTTATCTCCTAAACACACGATACTTGGTTATACACGTAAGAAATTTCGCCAATTCCGAGTTTCGCTTGTTAAAAAAACAATATTTTCTTTATACATTGCTGGAGAGATAAATATTTTAGTTACAGGCAAAAAATTTTTTTTTTGTAACTTGTAACTTCAAGTTTTGTACACTATTGGAAAAGTTATGAAATTTATTAATATGTATAATAAATATTTATTAGCATAAACATAATTAGCTAAAAATAAGTAATATTTTCGCCACCATCGTAATAATACAAATATGTGAACAGGAATTAATTTGTTTCTTGAGCACATCATATAGGATCATGCGGAAAAAAATACCGAAACCTGAAATATTCAAATTTCGAAGGGACGAGGTTTTGGAAGAGAACATAATAAAAGCTTTCGAATATCGAAAGAGCTATTTGACTGGTCAATTAGATTTTAGGTCCGAGGCCCACTTTGAGTCCACGAAGGCCAAGTTGATTATTTTAAAAACCTCTCAAAATTGTTGTATTTAACTTTTTCCTCCAAAACCTCGTCCCTTCGAAATTTTAATATTTTAAGGTCCCGGTATTTTTTTCCGCACCCTGTACACACTAAGCATGTAAAAGAAATCTCTTGTAGAGATTCGAAGAAAAAAATTAAATACACGAGAACTCGAAGGAAGACGTATACTACGGTTCGTTACTTCAATAATGGCTAGATAATGACATATTTTATCTGCGAATGCCCCTATGCTTCAACGCAGGATGATCTCGACGTTTCTCGGGTGCAAAAAAGCGCGGACAAGCCATGCAATGACGGAATATAAACGGGTCCAATAATAGCGTTCACGCAAGTGTGTATGTGTGTGTGTTTTTTATGTGTGTGCATCGAAAACACATCGCCATACGATTACATCAGTCACGTTGCATCCGCTCGTTGGCGGGTGCTGCTAGATTGTGTAAACTGAACGGATCCACCCTTCCGACCATGCATGAGATATTTCGATGGATACGCACTCTGCATCTTGCTACGTAAAGTGCACTTGGTTGAACAAGCTGTTAGATATGCAGTTTCCCGAGAAAAATAAATGTAAAATTTGCAAAAAATTGCGAAAAAATAAAAGTACTTGATAAAACCCTGGCTTCGTCAATTTACGTTTGTTTTCACCTATTAAATTTCCGTGCCTAAAAAACTGCAAATTACCGTATACTTGCACTCGTCTGGCATCGAGATGAAATTGATCGATTTCAAAAATAAAATTTTAAGAAATTTCAACTGTGAGAATCTAACCATGAATTAAACGAATTAATTATAAGTTTCGAGTTACGAAGCTTTACTCGCATGATCGGCAGAATCGTGCTTAAGCGTGGGCATTAAGAAGAAAACAAGATTGTTAGTTTAAATCAAATCACTATCGTTAAATTAAATTAATTTAACAGGATTTAAATTTCTCGACTTGAGATCAATAAAATTACGTATCGCGATTTTCAAACATACCTTTCTATCGCAACAGATATGTCAAAGTAATATTTATTTCGCTCCCGTAAAACTACATTAGTCGGTGCAGATGAAGCGCTTCTAGGATTGTGATTAAGATCGATACCAACAAAAAGAAAGAGAGAGAGAAGCGAAACATAAGGTTAAGAGAATGTAGGAAGTGGTATAAAAAGAGATGGGGAAGAGAAATAGAGGAAGCTGCTAAAAGGAGGTCATCATATATAATACGAGAGTGAAATTGGAGCAGTCGAGGAAAAAGAAAATTGAAAGGGGCCACGCGCTTAAAATAAATGTACTTAAAAACATTGTATACGTTCAATACACGTGTATGAACTTGTAAGCAAAAATTTCGGTTTCTGTACAAATCGAATCTTAGTTAACTCGATAAAATATCACGAGTAAAATAGACTGGTAGGGTGATATCGAGTTATAAAATGAAGCTATGTTATCGAATGAATCTCGAGTTAAATTCGCCACTTCTATCCAATACTCAGATCCTAAATCCTAAAATCTATGGAAAGGAAGATTCTTAAAAGATCCTTGAGACTATCGTCGCAATGCAAATTACATTTTAAATATGTGAGATGTTGCGTATAATTGGTTAGGACGAACAAGTCGTCCCGTTTTCATACGAAGCCCTAAGCCGGAGCGAAAGACGTAAGAAAGCCCGGGACGCAAGGTCAAGGTTAAGCACACACCACGGCAGGTACGGCGCGAGCTTTAATCGATACTACATCGTCGGCGGCGCCGTCGCCGTCACCGTCGCCGCCACCACCATCTCCGTTCAACAAATATCAAGTTTACATATTTACAACAAAGGCAAGCACTTGTGAAATTTTTAATCAGTCGAAGCTTCTCGCATGTAACGCCAATGTTATTCGCTTACATCTTATCGTTGATACTATACTTTATTTCCATTAATTTTTTTTTATACCACATCTTTTGTACTTTAGCTTGCCGTATTCGTTCAACTCTGAACAATGTGGAAATAACAAGACGGAACGTCGGACGACCGCAATGCTGATTTTTCCTTGACGTCGTCGGCACGACGTGTATTGAAAAATTTTCTTCGCACGTAATAGATAAAAGGCTAATTTTGTCACCGTAGCTATCACAGCGGGAAAACCGGTCAATTAATCTCACCGCTCTTCACGAAGAGTAGATACGTGAGTCGAGCTTACATCATAATGGTGCCACACCGTAACAGCGGCGACTACTATAGATCATCCGGTCGAGCGTTGCGCGGTAATATCTCTCGCGCTTAAATTAACTCTCATTCAGCCGAAACGCCGTGTCTGATGGACGGCGATCGGTTTTGTCTCTCGTCGTCGAAACTTTTCCACAAACTCGAGACGCGCGACGAGTACGTGCCAATTATTTTTCGAGCCGAGTAACCGATGAGAGAAATGAAAGAGGAATCTAGAGACGATACTTTGCGCTCCTTCAGATAATTTTAGACCTTGTAGATCCGAAAATCTCAACGATACGAACGACACGGAAGACAAATTAATAAAGAGATACACACACATACATATATACGTATATGTACCTATATGTTGAAGAGTTAACTGCTTCACGACGCAGCTTGCGACAATACGCAATATCGATTACACTCCGAGTATTCGAATGACTAATTCGACCAATTAAGGATCGGTTCATGCGGAAGCGGAAAGAGAGGATGAGCCCCGAGGGATCGCGCTCGCGCGATTCACGACGATGACCTTGAGAAACGCGCGTAGGGAGGAGAGCCTCCCACGAAATCGATAACGCGTGACAGAGCGCGCGCGGTGTACTTGTATGTGTATGTGTGCGTGTGCACGCTGGAGGGATGGGATTCAACACAACGACGGCGGCTCACCTCGTCGGCGCGGCGCGCGGCGCGGCGCGGCGCAGCGTCCGTCCGGATCCTGTCCGAAATCCGCCGCCATCTTGGCCCGTGACGCGATCTCGGGGCGGGCGGCGTAGCGTGCTACTGCCTCTCTGCTCTCGGGCATTCTCCGCTCCTTCCCCTCCGCGAGACTGTACGCCGCGCGGACGACCTTGCCGATCTTTCCGCCTGGGAAGCGGAGATTCGCGGACATCACAACGCGACGCTCTCGATCGCGAGCGCGCACCACCTATTTCATCCTCCTACGTCGACGCCCACGCGCGCAACGGTCGACGTTCCTCTCCGGAGGAGTCGAAACGAAAACGAAGCTACGTCAAAATTTTCGCATCTAGTAGACGACATGGCGTCTTAAAATGTATCCGTGTTGTATGCCGTTAAACGTACGGCAGTCTTTCCTCGAAACGGTAGCACTCTGACGTCGCGTATTCAAAATGTCTGCTGATTCGTGATTTCGTCCAAGACCGGACGTCACGCACCATCGAGCGCAATCGGGCAGGCAGCACCTGCGAAACTCGTCGACTCGCGAGCACTTGGACGTAGCGCGCACAGAACCCGGTTCGCAAAACGAAACGACGAACACATAGGTACGCCACCGCGGCACCGCGCGTCGTCGACGGGGAGGGGCCGGGACGGCGGGAGGAGGGGAAGGGAAGGAAAGCGGAACTCTCGCGGGCGCGTTTTACTCTCGCTGTCGTTGACGGTATGACGGTATGACGGCCGAGGAAGAGACACGAGAGGCCGCGAGTACGCGGAAAGAGGGACACCGGACGCGCGCACACGGAGCAGCGAGCTCTCTTCCTCGAGAACGGACGAGTATCGCGCGCGCACTTACGACCGACACGGTTGCGAGTCGTGGCCGCTTTGACCTTGGCCGTGAACTTGTGGGCGCCGGACGCGGCGCGGGACGAGACGCGGCGAGCGCGCGCTCGCGCGGCGGAAGACCTGCGCCTGCGGAAGGGACCGCCGGAGTGGGGAGCGCAGCTGAGCTGCGGAATGAGCGGCCCGGCGGCCTAGGGGGGGCGACGAGGGGAGGGCAACGGAGAACGGACGATATTATATAGTGGGAGGGAGATTGCGTCATCTCGCGCAAGCCTGAACGCCGCGCGTCAATACAGCGGCGAGACTCGCCTGCCTTGCCTGTCTGCCTACCTGCCTGCCTGCCTCGGCTTGCCTGGCCCTTATGGACTAACCTTCCCGCGCGCACATACATGCATACACATTCAAATATACATATACACATGCTATTCCCATCTCTACTCATCCATCTACAGTGTCGAGTGTGTTTCGTAAATGTATGTGCGCGGTGATTTAGGACTAGGTGTAAACAATCCAATTCAAGAAGTTTACAACGCAAACGTAACAAATGCCGTCACGTGACATTTGATATCACAATATAATCAGTTATTCTTTTGCTATTCGTTTCGCTGTCCTCCCTGCTCCCACCGCTTTACCGAATGTGTAGAGTAGAATCGATCGCATTTGACCGATCCAACACCACGGGCGAAATATATTGTATATGTACGATACGGCATGTGCATATTGAAATTAATTTTCATAACATACTTTGCGACTCTGTGCGACACTTTGTAACGTACGCTGCGTGTAATATCACTTATATCAATGAATGGGCGCAGGGTGCTAAAAAAATTATGAATGAATCTTTGATTCGTAAAATCGATACAATTTCACTTCAGATCACTTTTGACCAATTTCATTGAGAGCCTGACTCTTGGGGGGAGTCGGAACGCTTCTCCCAACGACGATCCAGTACAGACAGAGAATAGATTCGATCGAACGAAGGCATAGCCCTTAGTTCGGGCCAACTTCACCAATCGCTGCAGCCGCATCGGTAATCCAGAGGCGGGGCCATCAAGTCGGACTCGGTCAGCGAGAGTTTCCATTGGTCAAGTTCACAAGACGAGGAAGCGTTAATCGCCACGATCGCGCTGCTCTCCGGCGAGACGCAACGTGCTCCCGCTGGAGCAAGATGGCCAAGCTCGACGATAAATCGCACGTCATCGTCGCTTCGCGATGACCGCCGGACGAGCAATCGCGAAAAGATGGCCGGTTAGATGGTAAACCACTTCTATGTATTTCTATGACGTAGTGATTAGCACTAGGGATGAATTGAGAGAGAGAGAGAGAGAGAGAGAGAGAGAGAGAACACGATGATGCCTCTGTCATTTGTCACATTGCAAGTATCCTAAGGACAAAAACGAGAACTTGATAAATGCCCATTTATTAATTCAAGTTCTAGCCTTCAAGTTACTTTTCTTGCAGATGACAAAAAATATAAAAATGTTGGAAATAAGTCGAATTGTTAAAAATATTTAATTGTATAATTGTATAACAAAGTATAATTTTTCTATCGCCGTGATTCGTTCTACGTTATATTATACATATGTATTTAAAATGCTTTAATATATGTATACACATATAAGATTATTAAAAAAACAAATGGTTCTCTTTGGAATATATCAAATAAATGATATAACGCGCGCAGCGGAGTTTCGAAAAATATGATTTGCTCTTGTTTGATTTTTCTCATTGTCAGAAAAAAATAGTCGAAATGAAATTCAAGATCAATCATGTCTTTCGTAAAGAGAATGGCGTTATATTGCAATCTCAGTTTGAACTTGGTCAAGTACTTCGTTTTATACGAATAAGATGTATCGTATTAGAAATCTTGTCCAAGTTTTACTATCTCGCGTGACATGTCGCAATTTAGTCAGAGACAACGTAAAAGACAAATGCAAGGGATTCGCATTAGCGAAGCAAGTGCAAAAAGTGACAAATAGTGAAAGAAATGAATCTTACGCGCGTCTTTTGCCAAGAATTTCAGGAAAACCTGTACAAAACGCATTTGAGATAAAAGAAGGAAAGATTTTTCATGTATTATTGTACATAACTAGGTACTGCAGTATATTTGAAAAATATTAATTTCCTATTAATTATAAAGGAAGAAAATTGTATCATGTGCTTTTCGACGTGTTATTTTCGAAAAGTACAAAGCCCATACAACTTTATTATGTATATCAACACGCAAATGTATTATTCCATTATAATAGAATTAATTAATATATATTGTATTACATATCAATACATTCAAATATATTCTGTTATTAAGATTTTTAGTCTAAATCTAAGGTCATCCAATTCATCAGTATCCATGATTTTTGCAAACTACAATATATAACTCGATATAACGATATCTCGACATATTAATTAAGAAGACATAAACTGTAAATTTGTTCGTGAGAGGGGTCACCAAGTTTAGCGATTTATTTTACAATTTGTGTTGAAAAATTTCAATATTTTCGAAGAAAGAGACCGGAAGTGCCATTGGCGAAGTTTGGAAGTCATGCGAGAAAAGCCCGAATATCACGACCGCTCACGTTTGCCAAGTGCGAATTTCGAAAGATTATGTTCGCGCATAAACGCCAAACTGTAATTTCGCACGACGCAATTCGAAACACACGACAAAAATCTTTTATGCATCTTCCAATATCTAAAAATGTCGGAAAAAACCTGTAACCTGTACAGAACTCTAATAGTATAGTAATAACAGTAATATAAGCTCGCGGGAAAAAAAATTTAAGGATAGTATCAAAACTTTGCTTTGAATCAAACAAAAGTCTTGAAAGATTATGTGCGATTAATAAAATATTCAATTGTCTAAATTATAGTATAAGTTAAAACGTTATCTTTAAATTATATTTAACAAATCTTACAAAATATGTTAATTTTATGTACAATAATTTAAACGACAAAGAAATTGAGTTACAAAGTTTACATAATTTATACTTTAATCTATTTTACTTCATAATTAAATATCACAACAAACTTTTCTTCTAGACAAGAAGAGTTTTACGTAATTTTACAATCTTTTCTCTTCAGTGTGTTTGTATGTGTATTTAAAAGATTGCTTTATATTGCGCGTATGCGTAAAATATGCACCGACACTGATCACAATAGAACACGCACAAATGATTTTGCCGTTTATCTCTAATCGTTAGCTCATTTTCGTCGCACTTATCGAACGTTCTGTATAAAGTCTTTAAAATATATGTATTTCGCCCATGAGGCGAGCTTTTGCTTTTAACATGCTTTCCAGTATAATGTTAAAAATGGAACAAGATCGAAAAACTTTATGCTTCAGGAAAATATAAAAAACTAATGTGCGACATGCTGCCAACTCACACTCAGAAATTACAACTTTTGCGCACGTTTGCACGAGGCAGAGAAACACAATATTCGGTATATTAATATTTTTCTATTTCCTCAACGAATAGATTACCGAATGAAAAAATTCAATTTAAAATTACGTATTACGACAATAACAATAAGTATTTTGTAGCAAAAAGTAACAAAATACTTATGTGCCATAATTATAAAGTACGTAGGTGCAAAATAAATTATAATCATGCAAATATTATAATCATGTTACTCTAAATAAATAAAATATTGCGAGCTGCGAATTTGCTTGAAAATCATAATGTAAAAAAAAATACAAACTGTATAAAAGTGTAATCATCCATATTTCATTATTTCTCCTGAAAATTATAGTTTCAAATAATAGTAAAGTTTTTTCGTACTTGCCCTCTTTTTCTTAACAAATTGCAAATAAATCTCTCACGAATTTATTTTTTATTTTTTCACATGCCTTACACTTTATGCGTCGATGAATATTCAATATAATCAACACACATTATCACAATTAAAATAATATTGCAAGTATAATAGAATATACTAGAATTTTTGTTCCGCGATTGCTTCAGTAAGCAAACGCAATTAATTTATCAATTATAAAATACTTACCCAGCTCCATTGGATACAACCAACTGTTGATGTCCAGGATAAGGTCCATTTTGAATGACTCCGACTCGCAGTGGAGTCTGTTCACTGAAATCCATAAAGAAAGAATACATCGTAAAAAATTTTGCATTATACATTGTCACGTGTTATTAAATAAAATAACTTCTAGTTCGCGTTCAGAAGAACCATCGAGAGAGGCAAATCTCATTTTCAATTATAAAGACGTAACGATGACGGCAACGACATCACTAATAAACGACCAAATTCGATTCCAATTCATGTTATTATTGACGTGCACATATGCACACACATATCCTTATTTGCAAATATCTATTTAATACCTGCTACTCGTACTTGCATCTATAATTATTAAATCAAGCGTTTCTCTCTTATTTTTTTCTTTCACTTTCGATCTTTCTTTTTTATTATCAGTTCGTGTTATCAACTCACATCGGCTACAAGCGTTTTCGACATTTAATTGAAACCAAGTACGTGCACAAATTACTAAGAATTACTTCGTGCCATATCGTCGCTCGTTCGAGCGATAATGGTGCCAAGTTAATTCCGGATTCGATAATGAAAAATTCTTGCGATGCCGCGTTGTCGACTAACATAGGATTACGCATGCAAGCCAAAAGAAATCTAAGAAATCTAGAAGAAAATCAGTCATGTGTATTCAGCGTATTCGAGATACGCGCGAGATATTATCACAATTGTACACATGTGAATAAATTCGATGAAATCAATAAAAAACAGCGAATATATTTGATAAGATTTTAACTATAAAATATTTAATATAAACCACTATTTTCATCACTATATAGAAATAACTAAATGGATTATATGCCATTATACTTCCAATGTTTTCCGCTGCCCAAGTCGCGTGTGGTAAAGTTTGTAATACTTCTCTAGGAATGCTAAATGCTAAAAAATCTTTCATGGTGATAAAAAATAAAATAAAAGAAATGTTGGTAGTTGGGGAAAAAATTTTAATTTTATCTCTACTAGACAACACAAGCACGCGCTGCGCGCGCGCCATTTATTCAGTTTTATACTTTATTTTTGATAAGCAATTTATTTAACAGCTGTCAAAATTTAATCAAAGACAGCTACTCTCACAATTCGAAGTAAGTCAAGCAAGAGAGCCAATCAGCATCGCGGAAAAGAGGTAACAATACTTTCGAGTATCGACTTAACACGCCTTTTTTAAAAGGGGATTGGATCTACGTTTCACTTTCCTTATCTTTTTTCTAATTTCAAATTAATCGTATATATGTTCACGCAAAGGAAACAAAAACATTGATGACCAAACAAAAACACGAGGAAAATAAGAAAAAGAAAAATATTAAAGGAAAATATTTATTAGACAAACCGTACCCAACTATTTGCGACAAAGAAATGAAATGCGAGAAACTGCATCGTCTAAAATTCGCAGTAGAAATGGAATTATGTTTCAGAGAATTCTTAATATGTGTTACGTTAGATTAGATTTAAAAAAAACTTGTACTTTCTTCCGTAATACCTTTATCAGCGAAACAAAATGTTTTTAAGTTAATTCGCAACATAATTAACATACAATTAGCTTTGCGTATGTATCTTGGTGCGCTTCACGTGACACTGCAATTTAAATAATAATACAAGTATAACATTTCGAACACAAAACAAAGTTTTGAAATCTGGAAAGAGCACACGTCGCAGAATCTCTCTCTCACTCGAACATGCAACGAGACAGCAAAATCTTGTATGAAGTGCGTGTTCCCTTAGCGATAACAATCGATCCTTTTATGAGTGACGAACAATTGGATGATCGCGAATTGCACGCGTCGCGCCTCCAACGGGCTTATCTCGCCGTACGTGTCCTTGGGGGATCCAAGGTCTCGCACTCGATATTGATTTCTTCGCGGTGTGTGACACCGCCCGCATCGCGATAATCTAATATATCGACGTGATATCATTCTCACGCGGTGCGACTGACTTCGAGGCATCGTATCGACACACCATAGTATAGATCAATCAACGTTAATGAGTAATGAAAAAGAGAAATGAATCTATTAGCTCGTAATGTATCTCAAATGACTTGATCCGTATGAAAGATTTCACAATATAATGTAATGTAATTTCACTTACATACATTGTGTAATTCGAATAAATCGATTCTCCATTTCAAAGTAAAGCAAAGTCAAAAAATGTATTTATCAAATATCTCTAGAGACACAATGTTTTCTGAATAAATCTTTAAGGTAGAAACTATTTTTCATCGAATTGTGAAAAAAGAAAGAGAGAGAGAAAGATTTCAATCTTGATTAAAAAATTAAACGATCTAAAAATATAGCGAATTTTGCATATTGCCAGAAATTATTGTTCGCAAGAAATTATCCAAACAATTACTCACGCGAATAATTCACCGATTATTCTGTCCTTTATCGCACGACGATTTAGAGACTTGAAATCTTGAAAGAATGGAATCAGGAAGAGTATGCATCGATGACGTTTACTCGCATCTCCTTTCTCCTACCCACGCATTCCACCCCATTTTCCCCAGCTGATTCCGCCCTCTTTGTCTCGCACCTTCCCTCTCACCCCTTTTTCACCATCCCCTTCTCTCTTCCCATTCTCTTTCACTCACACCTCTCTCTCTCTCTCTCCCCCTCTCTCGCTCGCTCGCTACTTTAATTTCTATAAATTTCACTCCTATAAATAATCCGCCATTGAAAACTCTCTCTCCCTTTCGAAGAGTCCACGTTTCGCGATGATAGAACACATAACTAACCCCGGGGCAAGCTGCGACAACACTACGATCTACTCTCGTTGCTGACGTTGCTCTCAGCTGGCAACCTTTACGAAGGAGGGCAAATCGGCGGCGGCGACAGCGGTGGCGGCAGCGGCGGCGGCGCCGAGGAGAGAGAAGAGACAACCAGCAACGGCGACCTTTACGGTCCATCCGCTGCCGGCGTAAATTTTCCAACGAGCTGCCTCGGAAAAGGGCGGCTACCCTCCCCGATCAGCTCGTACCACCTCTCATCGAGAGAGGGGAAGAGGGTGTACCCACCCTCTCACCAATGCACCTCAGCCGCTCGTTCTCCATATTTCTCGGATAAATTTATATTAATGTTACTCTCCTCTAACAAGGAGAAGGACAAGAGAAATTCAGAGCAAGTTGCACCGCCAATCTCTGCTCCAAATTACTTTCTTATATTAATTTGCTACACATAATTATCAATTTTTGGTCTTTTTGGTATATTTATGGTATAGAGATTGCTTATTAAGACATTATCCTTATAGAGGAAATTGATACGATGGATGAATAGCTATCGGTGAGCCTGAGAACTCGAAAATTCCCCAAAGATATCCAACTAACAATAAGATTTTTTTTACTCGATTCTTTTCAATTTTTCGTAACTCACATAATATCATGACAATAGATGAGACATGACAAATAATAATTTTAAAGATGACATAAAATCTTTTTACCTAGAAGCAAAGTTGCAACTAAAAACTTAAGTTATTGGAAAGTTATCGGTCAGTTGCCAGTGAGTTTTACTTCCTTATCTTTGATCAGTACCTATTCTTCCATAAAGTAAAAAAACTCAACTGATAATTCAAGATTAATTAGTATTGATGAAAGCAAAATTTAAGGTACATGACTATATTGTAGTAGAAACCACACTAAATATACATGTCCACTTGTGGATTCATGCTATCCAAATTACGCGAACGTAACGCGAGAGAAAGAGACCGCTCTAATCTCGATAAACTCGACCTTTCCTACCATAAGCTCAGAAAACGGATCTGAGCTGAGAAAGCATCAACAATTTCATGATTGTAACATCTAAATTGGTCATCCCGATTTGGTCGATCCTTGAAAAGAACGCAGAAAAGTTGTAATAAAAATATACATATAATGATGACTTTTGCACCCTTACGAAGAGATGACGATAGAAATCTCATCCGCTCATCTTCCCAAACTATTCACTATTTGCATCGCACCTAAACGATCTTTCTCCCTGCACCGTTTCCACTTGGAAGGGAGCGAAGAGAGAGAGAGAGAGGCCAGCCATCCCCAATACGCCCCGGCACAGGACGAAAGGGATGGCAATGCACTTACCCCCACACTATATCGTCGACGCACTACTCCGCCTACTCTCCGAGTCCTTTTTTCCCATTTTCCCCGCCCCATTTCGCTTTCCACCTCTTTTTTATCCTTTTTATCCTTTTATCCTTTCGTCCTGTTCTCACTCTCGTCCATAATTATTTCGCTCGGATTCACTACTCTATTTTTCTTTTCATAAATTCCATCCTTCCCTACGGTAGGCTTTGCAACTTGTTGTACAGGATGTTGGCGTGAAAACGTCAGAATTTCACTCACTAGTACAACAACCAACATTAAATACGTTTTTCAATATTATTTTCACGATTCTTAATATAAACGAATTTTTTATCCCTAAATCAATAATCATCTTTTTCTTTCTTCGTGAAAGATACACTCGTATATAGAGAAACAAAATTACGAGTTACATTTTAAAAACCAACACACATCGCGCAATTTTTATTCATTCCTTTCTTTCACCGCTTCTCTATTCTTTGTATCTTATTATTTCAAACACGAGCGCGCCCGTATCGAGATATTCCCCTTCGCACTTTCGTTCATAATTATCATAGCAAAATATATAAAAAAAACTTTGTGTAGTTTTACTTTTATTTACTTGACAATATTATGTGCATTTAATTAGAGTCGAATTATTCGGTAATAATGCTACCAGTCGGGACGAGCGAAAAAACAGTGAATAATTTTCTGTCATAAGCGATCAAATTCTGTAAGAAGCACCATAAAGTGCGTAACGCTCGTTATTTTTTCAATCCATGTGCATCGTACGTTTTATATCTTATGCAGGCACAATGTTTTATGGCATATTAACATATCACTCAAGTAAATTATCGTTCTCGAACATAATATATTATTAACGCGTCAGAATTACCGAGGAAATTATTTTTCTCGACTATTATTTATTTATATATCTGTAGAACTTGAATTTAAAATGCTTCGGTATATGTATTATACGTATACGTGTGATTTTTAAGCAGCATTTTTTTCGCAATATTTATACCTTTTTCACAAATAGATTACATGTTATCACTTTTATGTTATTAATTAATTACGTAACTAAGATTAAAAAAGTACGTTGCCTTTTAGGAAATGGACAAACTTTTCCATATGCCGAATATTCATTTACTATTCAAAGATAAATAGACATATGATTACACATGCACATATTAATTTCATCTTTTATTTAATTTACTCAATAATCCTTTAACTGAAAGAATTTTGTACGAATAAAATGTGATGGCGAAATCATTACGCATACGCGATGAATCACTATGTGAATCTTTATTAACAGTTTTTATTCTAGATAATCGATCGCGGTTTTAATTTAACACCTCTTGCCACGCCATTCGGTCATTTTCCGATAAAGCGCCCCATGAATTGCATCGAAAATACACGTAAGGTTGCTATATTTAGGACTATGAGTAGAATAAGTAACCTGCTCACACAATGAGTTTGCCGGTGAATTATTCAAGAAAGGAAGATGCATGGACAGAAGACGAGAGGGAGACATATAAAGAAGGTCATTAGAGTTTTTGCACTATGATACTTTAAAGACAATAAACGTACTGTGTTTGGTGCAAAACGTGTATGACGTATCACGGTAATGCTGTTAATATCCAACATGGTACAATTACGAAAATTTTTAAAGATACGTGAAACTTTAGACAAGTCTTAAATCTTGAACTTTTCAAGCTATCTACTATATATTTAAGAGTACATATACATATACCTAAAGATATTTTTAGTGCGTTTATTTAAAATTATGTATTTAGAAATATTGAATGAAAATAGAGTACAAATAGAAAGTGAAAAATAGCAGATTCCAATAGAGATTTTTTCATCATTTTTTTATTTTCTTTTTAATTTACTTTCATGTTTAATGTAAGGAAAGTTACTTGAACGTGATCAAAGAATCTCTGCGAGAATTGAGGAAAACAAGATTGATCTGCGTAAGTTTTATGCTTTAAGATTGCACAAGATTTCAAAGCAATTAAACATTAGAAAAAAATGAAGATGTGGAACACAGAAGTATAGTGTTAGTACTAAGAAGAGTAAGAATAAATACCGCTAAAGAAACCTGAGAAAAAGAAAAAATTATAGGTAGAGGGTGGACGACACAATAGATAATTAAACGTTTACTCTCCGCGTCGAAGTAAAAATTAAATTTAAGCTGCTAATAAAGAGACAAAGAAGAGAAAGGAATGGACGAGAGGGGAAAGGATCGAGTCAAAGCGAAAGGGGTTGGTAGGAAACAGCCGAGGGGGCGGCAAGAGGGTGATGCGTGGGCAGGCTTCGACGCGGGGGTTTCCCAACTGCGCAATGTCGCTATCCGTTATCGACCGGTTCGCAAGCGCTATAAATACTGGGCACCAAGCTCTCACTACCCTCTATAGTTCCCTCTCTCCTACAGTTTACCCTCGACCGACCACCCACGTACATATTCCCTACAATCTCTCTCTCTCTCTCTCTCTCTCCCCCTCTCCCTCTCTCCCTGTCTCTCTTACGACATCCTCCACCGCGTTTATCGTAGTTATCCCCGCGCGTATGTTTATGTATGTGTGTATCTGTGTCTCTTTCACTCTCTCGTTATTTTCCCTCTTCACTCTTCCCTCTCTCTCGCTCTCAGTCGACGAGGGGTGGAAAACCTTGACCTTCAAAAGAGCGTCAGAGGGCGAACATGGCGCTCTTTCCACCCTCTCTCGATACTCCCCTTCCCATCTGGTTTCTCCCGCCTTCCCGTCTTCTCCTCTTGCTCTGCCCACTAATCGCCCCGTCTTTTCTACTGCCGCTTTCAAACTATGACGATGGCCTAGCCTTTTCTCTTTCTCTCCTCTTCTGCAATGAGTAACTAATGATATAATTATCATTGTTTCTTTGCTATTTCGCGAGTTACACCGAAATCTTGGATATACATATGTATATTGGGCGATGAGTGTGTGTATTAATTCACTATACCTTTATTAAATGCTTCGTGTCTCTAGAATATCGGTTATAGCTTTCTTCGGTCGTATTTCTTTTTTTTCAGACTCAATCTCGAAATTTATTATCAAAACTCTCTGATCACCGATGTAACACAAGTGTTTATAAATCTTTAAATAAGATATCTGATTAACTGAATAAATTGTATCGATTAGAAAATAAGAGTAATTACGATTTTACGAATCGACTTTACAAAGCTATTTATTGTTTACGAAATAAAAATTTACGATCAATCTCGTGACCTAGTCACATGTACCTTTTTGGTGAGAATTATGTATCAAGAAGAATTATGTATCTGTCAAGTCGTAAAATATCACAGACTATTCTTTGAAAAGAAACTGAATCTTTCATCTACGTCACACACGTACCGCAAAAATAGATTTCTTGTACGATCGTTAACAAAGTGTTGATCACATGGACAATTCGGAAATGAGTCACGGCGAGAATATTTCCACGACTCGAAAGACGAGGAACGCAGAGAATGCGAAAGCGAATCCTACTCAAATCCTAACAAACGAAACCAACTCGAGAGAGAGAAAGAGAGAGAAAGAGCGGATAAGAAATTGACATGTCAATAATCACTATAAAGTAATTGTACAAAATAAATAATAATTAATATACTTGCTGTAAAATATAAACGTATGTACATATTGCTGTGAATATGTATTGATCGTATTAAATAATAACTTGGAAATGTAGATAAGAATTAAAGAATTCTGATAAAAAAGGGCACTTTTTGTTAAGTTTTCAACTTGTGTCAACAAAAAACCGACTTGTATTTGTGATCAAGAATCTCAACGATTCCGACAAGTATATTCATATGTATAATATTATATTTTTAAGAATAATTCAAAGTTATTTCGCCTTGTCTGGTGAATATATCTTTGACCACGTCTTTAATTTAAATGAATAGCAATAGACGAACATCTCAAAGGACAAAACAAGCCAGAAATTTGCATGTATCATAGTTTGAAACACGTTGCATTAGATTCGGTAATATTTATTTCTCTACAAGGAGACAAAGAAAATCTCGATGGCCGCCGGTCTCAAAATCATCTCACGATATTTCGAAGCGTTGCGCAACCCTCTTCCTCCTTAGCTCCTCACTCGTCTTCCTCGATTTGTCAGCTGGTCTCAAGGTCAACCGCCCGACGCACCGATCTCTGACAAGGTGGGGAACGGTCTTTCGAATCACGCCACGTGCAAAGAAAAAAAATGTAGCCGAAACGACGCTCGATTATGTCATATATCTTTGCGGTGCGGTGGCACGTCTTCGCTCGATATCGACTGACCAAAACGAACAAAATCATTCATTTATACTACTCGATATTTTTATAAATTCGCTCTACAAACCATTTTGCATGTTGATACAATATGGTTATACGAGAATTATTTTTGCTTATGCCAGAGAAAGAGAGAGAGAAAGAGAGAGAGAGAGAGAAAGAAAGAAAAGTACTAGAAAACTACTGACAATCTTGAAAGTTTCAAGAGATTCAAACGCGCGCGTCCGCACGCGGTAAACTATTAAGTAGAAAATTCACATTAAAATGTTTAGAGATAAACAATTTATGTATTGATAATTTTAAAAGTTAAATTATTGCGATATATGAGTTGTGCTATCGTTTTTATCATTGTCGAGTTAAAAGAAAATTAAAGTGAAAATTATGACCTGTAGAAAAACTTATTAAGAAAATAACAACTAATCATGAGCGAGTAATTAGAGATGTAGAAATTATTATACAATTAGAATAAAATAGAACATATTATAAACCATTACTTGACGCTACGACGTTCTCCTCATTTTATTGAATAAATATAAGCCTCTATGTAAGTGTATCTATATTTTGACAACAGTCAATAAAAACAAACTAGATGAACACTGTCTGAATGCAATTTCGTGTATGTTACATAACTGAAAGCTCATTTATGTGTCAATATCGATGTAAAACATGTGAGTCTGAGTCATTAAAAAAAAAATACGTGCATATATTCTCCCTCTCTCTCAACAACTAAAGTCATTTCTTTCTTACTTGTATAAAATTATTGCGGTTAAATATTTGTTATTTACATAGTTTGTTATTTACATAGTTGAGGCAATCAATGGAAAATTCAGAGAAAGGATCTTGTTTGATAAGGTCAAATTTCGAGAAGAGTCGCGCGATACGTGCGATTTAATCAATGGCCCTTCGACGTTCCCCGGCTCTAAAAGATAGGCGCAGTGGAATTGGTAAGCGGCACATTCAACGATATTCTGTTATCGACATACATACCCCTCGCTCGCGAGATGAACGAGCCCGGCCACCTGATTGGCATCCGCAGAAATCGCACTATACAATTTAATCACGACATTTGCGAATCGAAGAATTTATGCTTGACGTGAAATTTAATCGTGCATTCCATATATCGACAGAATTTCTCGCTTTCATTTATTCTCTGAAGAATTATTTGTAAATTTTCTTTGTGATCGAGAAACATCGCGGAAAAGGGTCGAGTTCTCTCTTGGCGCGATAGTCATAATCCCGTTATTATATTTAGTTATTATAATCCGATTGATTTTATTACACGCCGTTCGTCGCGCGACACACGCTTTTCTCTTCATCTTTGTTATTCTCCTGTTAATCCGAGATTTTTCGTTTTATGTACAAATTTATATTTATACATATAAAATAACTTTATATACTCTCTAATTGTATAGTTGTGTTGAAAACAGTTGATTACAAATCTCAAAAGTACTACGACGTGTTTACCCCTTTTCCAAATTTCAAGGCACTTGCGAAAACGCGCAATACAAATAGATTAGAAAAACCGATAAAAATAGAAACTTTTGTAATAAACGCACAAGTCCAATAATTCTTTATCAACAGTTCGTTGTTGAAATTATCTAGGTAGCAAAGGTAAAAAGAAGCCTGGCACCTTTTTCGTTCGGTGTTACGTTGGAATAAATAACCGTCACACACAAGTGCGCCGCCGCCGCCACCGACGCGCATCGCGTCGGCGGATCGCGTGAATAGATAACCACCAGACACGCGTGTGACTCAGAAACGCAAATAAGGAAGAAAACATCGTTCGGTTATGCTCGCCGCAAAACGACACCGTCGCGCAACAAAAACTGTAATCTAACGACGTTTTATCGATAGCCCGGTAGAGCATCGATACGTTCATAATTCTCTCTTTAACTTTATAGTAAATTAATCCACGAATTTTGTCAAATAATTATACTTTTTTAATAACTCGGAGCGGCAAGTCTCACATGACGAATGTAAAATAGACTCAATGACGTAGCACGCCGTTTATTACTGAAAAAATGTATTAATAAAAAAATTTAAAAACAAAAATAATTCGATTCCGAAAGAATTACAGAGAATTATATTCGCATATGCATAGATTACTTATTACATGAAATAGATCGATGTACGAACAACTATCAACTATTATGATCAAGTGTAATCAAAATAATTAATATTATTTCATAACTTCTAAATAAGAAATATGAATATGTATTTTTTAATTTTTAAATCACGCGACACGACATGAAATTTTCTCATCCAATTTGTTAGAGCCCAAGTACAGACGTTCTCGAGACGTCGGTCTGTATTCTTCTTAATATACGATTCGATTTGCGGGCGACTTTTTAAGACCATATCCAATCTGCGTATCACGATGTTCCGTTCACACAACTGCGTAGCTCGGCTATTCAGCATATTTGACCTGAGAAAGAACGTAGAGCTTTTAAATTCCCGGAACCATCGCGCTACGAAAATCGCTTTGAAAATTACTTTTAGCTCTCCTAAAATATTCAAATTTGTAATTACGTTTATTTTTCATTTCTCTCCCTGTATATGTATATGTATGTAACACAAACCACACATACACACACATACGAGTTATCGGCTGCGACGCCACACGCAATGCATTACCAAATCCATCATAACTTGACACGTTCCATATTTCATTGTGTCATTAATGAGAATACTTGCCCGCTTTTTTTATTGTTTTTTTATATTCTTAACGTCTGGCTCATGACAAATGGGAATATTTGTAAAATTAAGAATACTTTCTTTTTGTTGGAGTAAAGTGGAGCGTGAGCTACAATTTTACCACATACACGTACAATATGCCAGAAAACATAGAAAATTACCGTCATGTCTTTCGTCAGAAAGTGAACGAAAGCATCGTGACAAAATTGTACCGATGCAAAACCGGCAAGCGGCGCGACTCCGGTTCGAAGGTCCATCGATGTGTAACGTAAATAAAACAAAAGGAAATCAAATGAGATACTCACGGTATGCCGCGTTAATCGATCGTCGACGAGGAGGAAGACGCGTGTCGTATATCCCGTGTCAAATGAGATACTCACGGTATGCCGCGTTAATCGATCGTCGACGAGGAGGAAGACGCGTGTCGTATATCCCGTGATTCGGTTCCTCTTCGCACGCACACACGCACGCGGACGTACGCGAGAGCGGACGGACGGAGGCCGCCAGTGCCGGCGAATTCGACAATCAGGCGCGTGAGAGAGACGTTGCCGAGACGGCATCGGGGCTAAAGAGACGACAGCGACGAAAGAGAGAGAAAGAGAGCCGCGAAAGCCCTCGCGAACAGCACTCGCCGGATTCGAGACGAGAGAGAGAGAGAGAGAGAGAGGGAGAGAGAGAGAGAGGGAGAGAGAGAGGAAGGAAAGCTCGCGATCGAGAGG
>VBVQ01001058.1:0-41102 GCA_011636635.1 Tetramorium simillimum
ATTTATATTCGGCCGGTATTTTTATTCGTATCCGATGTAAAGAATGAATTCTATAAAATAAAAAGTGGAAAAAACTAATGAAATTATAAATTAATCGTGTGTGCTTTGGTTCTAAAATTAATAAAATTTAAAAAAATTAAAATTCACCAATTTAAGAATTCAATACTAATTAAAATTATCACTCATAACAATGAATGATAATTGTAATTATTATTGAATTTATATCTTAATGTAACTTGCAACAATTGAATTGTGCTGTTAAGAAGCAATTCATTAATAAAATATTAAATGTTTATTGATTATTTATCAGTCTTAAAACACAGCTTTTTTAGAATAATACATACTTAAAATCTATAATCGATTTAATATTTGATGCTAATAAGCATCGTGTTAAGAGAATAGTACAAAGAATTTATTAAAAGGTTTATGCCTACTCACTGTCCATATTCGCCGAGGATAATGGCACCGATGCCGAGGAGAGCGACGGCGACGAGGATGTAGGTGGAGATGCGCGTCTGCAGCCACGAGGCTCCGACCACCTTCAGCATGGCTCATCGGTAAGCTACACACCTTGATCACGAAAAGAAGAAAATGGCAAAGAGCGTTCTCAACCCATCGATTACCGACGTCTGCTTCCCCACAGGCTTCTTATGGTGTTTCTTCAAAAACCGTCTGTATATAGCTGCACGTCCCTTCCTGTCCCTGTAACAATGTAGAAACTTGTAGAGACTACTTTATCTGACTATCCCTATTGTATTTAACAACTCATGTCAACTTTCATACAAATTATCAAGAATGAAATATTTAAACCTCCTTCCTTTCACGGTACATTAAAATATATACAAAACTGTAACATTATATAATCAAAGAATTCTGCCTTTCTCACAGATCTATGCGGAAACAAAGGAGAGTACAATAACGTGAACATTTTGAATATTCAATTTTCTCAAAAATAATAAAGTTGATTACGTAAAACTGACGATTAAAAATTTAAATAAAGTTGATTACGTAAAATTGATGATTAAAAATTTTAGATTTCACGTTCTACAAGGGCATTTGTCATTGAACGTGGAACTTCGATAATAAGTACAAATAATGGTGAAGATAGGGAATTGCTATCAAATTAGTCACTTGCAAATTGAAGAGGAAGGATAAGGTTGACTCGGTCTTATTATCACTTAAGGCTCTCCAGAGGACATCGTCATGCACTTACTAACTATTTTTATCAATGCTGGTATGTGATACGATTGTGTAATCGTTTATCTCCACCCGAGATTGCGCTCTTGGCAGAATATGATATAATAAATGATAATTTTTTCATGCTAAAATCAAAATGTGATTTCAACTTTCAAGATTAAATGGCATTTGTGTAGGATCCAGCCCATATAGCAAGCTGTTTTCTTTTGCTAGAAAGGAGAGAAGTCCAGTCCAGAAGTAATAGAACTCTCAATCTGCTCATGCTTAATTAGAATCACGCAAGTCAAAAAGTCTGTAAAAGATAACGCGGAGAAAGGAATATAGCAGAAAAGACAATATTCGGAGCGTATCAAGTAACAATTTAAAAATAATAATTGGCCGCTTGTACATGTTTCTGTCGCAAACGCGATCTTCGTTCTCAAACTGTCACGGTTTGCAACTTGTGAAACACTGTGCAAATAGTGGCTTGTGCGTCATCAAGTTTTGTTAACACTTATCGCTTCATTTTGCAATGGTGACTTGGTGCGTCAAGTATAGACAATTATTCGTACAATGATCGTAAATTGTGTGCTAATATGCGTTTTTTTTTTAAATAACAGTGTACCTATTGTTCAAAGATATCGAAGGTAACTTTCATGTAAAAATTAAAAAAAAATTCCGCAAGAAAAGAAAAAAAGAAGAAGTATTATATAAGATCTCGGCGAATAGTGTTAACTCAATCAGTTCATTACGTGCAAACAATTTCATCAAACTGATTTATTGCCAGGAAAATTCCGTGAACGTGAGAGTTTCATAAAATTTGCAGATAAGCGATTTGCGTTTTAAAAGCGTCCTCGTTATCAAGAAGGAGTGCTGTATGCTTATCACAGTAGCGTATCAAATATTCAATCCTTCTGCCAGTGCGGAAGAAATTATTCTTTTACATGAAAAATTTTACATATGTTGTAATAAGTAAAAAAGTAAAATATGCATTTCATGCATATAAATAAGATTACAATATAAAATTTCATTATTTCATAATAAATTTAACATTCACGAATATTATCGATTGTCTACTAATTATTCTATTCATTGTTATTCTGCGTTTTTCTTCTAATAATTATGATATGGAACAATTTTATATTATAATTAAGAATCAATCTATAATTATAATTATGAAATCAATCTATGCGAGATTAACAATGATAAAAGTTACATTTTTGTAATATTTTACATAATTATCGCATATTTATGTATGTAAATGTGTATTAATATCCCTTTCTAATATTTTTATAAATATTCATTGCTGTTGTGCAAAGTAAACTAAGGTAATATTAAAGAATATTCTATTCATTTTTATGGAAAATTTCGCGATTTCATACTTATATCTCAATCATCGGAATTCTATCAGTAATCGTTACTAACTGTGAATGAAAAATGTGTGGCGGCAGCCGTCTGCTTTGCAACGAATAGATTGACCTCGTGCACGCCACGTGCATAAAAATATCACATGAACAATATTATGCATCCAGGCGCAAATGAAATGTTACGCATTCGAATGTTCTCGACATCACGGAAATACCAGAACATATGAGAATCCCAATAAAGCAGCGTGAGCAAAATCGAACATTAAAATTGTAAAACAAAAATTATTACGACGAAGACGGTTAATAAAAAAATCAATAAAATTTTATCTATGTATTTCTTACAACATTTTACATTCTTAATATCCTTTTATGTATTATCTTTCAAGTTTTAAATTAAAATTGTTGTTCATAATAGGCAAATCAAATGACAAATCGGTCAACTACAGTCGGTTAAACAAATATTCTGAATCGAAAAAACACTGACGGCGTATTCTTCATTAGAAAATTTTTTTGCTGTCGGAATTGGAGAAAGTAGAGAAAGCTTGTATATAAATCTTCATAGAAATATTATAATGCTAAAATGTTCCACCGTTAAACAATTATTTCTCACAATCAATCGATTAAATTTAATTATTCCTATATAATTCTAGAAAAGGATATCTTGCTCCTTCTTCCAACTTCTTACAATTACTTTCGTGTATTCAGAAATCTCAACTTTGTAGGATAGTCGATTTCGCCATGTGACGGAACCCCACGTGGCTTTGACTCTTTGGTGATGACTCATTCACTCACTCATTCACTCGTTCACTCACTCACCCTGAATGAAATTTGGCAGCCTAAATTGCAGCGCGTCGTACACGGGTAATGGATAGATCATCGGGCACAGATTACATTCCTCATGCGTATGTGTGGTCTACGTGTGCTCTGGACTGGTTGCTCCGACACTCCAATCCAAGCGCGGGCGCTCGTCTTTCCCGACTGTCGACGAACTCATTGCCAGCTGGCCGTCAGTATTTCCACTTCCCTTCCTCTCCGTCATCATCAATTCGCCGTTCCCCACTTAGCAGTCGTGCTGTAGGCCGCGTCAGCGTCCTGACATTGAAGTCAAAGCGATGACTACAGTTGAAGTATGAAGAGTGCAAGAAAGATGGCTGAACGTACCCACAGAAGTCACATGAGGAGTCCCAAGAAACTCCGGCTGATCACCAATGCAAGCCCTATTGAGAAATATATCTGAAAAATAATGAAAAAAATGTAGTAATCCAATTGAGTTAATAATTTCTTAAATTTCACAATAATATCGAAATCGAAGCAGAGCAGCATGCAATTATAATGTTTGAAAGAACTCGACGCGAAAAGCTCAGACAAAAGTATATAGTTTAATAACTCCAAGAGGAGCATATTTTTACTAAACTTCAATAAAGAAATCAAGTAAAGAAATTATAAATATCAAATCTAATTTCTTCTAATTTATTTCAATGTATTTATTATCCACAGGAAGTTAAAAAGAATACAAAAAATTCTACATTTATTGATTTCAAGAATCGGAAGTTCTCTTATAATTAGATTCAGTTTGCCATATCCATTTTCTAAAATATAAGTTGTTTACTGTGAGCGATAATTTTATGATTGATTCTAATTGACTCTTAATTGTGGAGTGAGGGCAGCTGTTTCGCCGTAGGCACTTTATAGGCACGTCGTCACGAAATTACTATCAATGATAATATATACAATATTTAGAACGCAGATTTCATCGATTACATTAAAAACAAAAAGTTTTTCAAATTTCTTTCAAATATATTGTTTCATAACTTGAAAAATAAAATACACTTCGCAAAAACTAAAACATATTTTATATAAGAATTATTTCATTTCAATGTTAGATAATAACAAAATGTTTAGATTACAAGTTTCGTGACACTAAAACTTTCGAAATACATTTCTCGTATACAACAATCTAATGATATTGACTTCAATATGTGACAATTTGCACGTTTTGCCATTGATTGCTTATGCTATTACGTAAGCAGTAGTGCTGATCAGAGCGAAAAACTCAGTTAAAAATAGTTTGCATACTTACTTCATGATCAACATTCGTCTTCGATAAAATTTTTCTCCCTCGCACGAATTGTTTCCGTTAATAAAGAGCGCAATAAAGAGCCACGGCAGCAATAAGTTTTGCGGAATTTCCTGATTGCAGTCCGGTCGCAAGGCACGTTCCACAAATGGAATGCAATATAAGTTCTTGGAATATATTCGTATACGAAGACGTTCTCCCTTTCTCCACGTAAGATTTCGTAAGAGACCCTTCTTGATTCTAATTGCAGATTCTTCGATCAAACTGAAATAAATTTTTCTTTATTTGTTTATATTCAAAAATAGAATATAGAAAATTTGTCTCTAGAACAGAGATTAATATTTATATAATATACATAGTATAAATTTTTAAATAGCAAAGTATAGTTATTAATCATTTATAGACAAATATAATATCGAGTAACTTCCAAATTATAAACGATTATAAAAAGTTGAGAGCTTTTTTTTTATAAACAGTGTTAAGTCTGCCAGAGACAGGCTTTAAATTGGCAATCTATGATAGTTAATTCCTTTATCTTTTATCAATCAAGTTATTGGAAATTGTTGCCATCTTTCTAATTAATCTAAGATGAGATTACGTTCATATAATTTAATTTTACTTAGAAATCAAAACTTTATCTCCTTGAATTATTTATATTTGATATTTTAAAATATTTGCATTATAAATTACAGCACTTTAGAATGTTAAAACAGGAACGGATTATTCATAATTATTCATATATCAAAATTCATCATATTCCAAACGATTTAACAAAATTAATTAATTTAAAAAACCGTAAAAATGTTTGATTCTGAAAACAAATTAAATTTGCTTATTTTTTCGAAAAATATATGTATATAACGCTAAATAGAAATACAAATATTTGAATATTCTGTAATAAATAAAATTTAAATTAAAATAAAAATCCGATTAATATTCTAACTTTTATTTCTAGGACAGTTTAAACAACGATCTAAATGATCCTCGATAGAGAGCGAGGGAGTGTCCAATTCACGACCAATTCCCTCGAGTTTGCGCATCCCACGTCGTTTCGCAGGCGCGGAATCCTGCGAGATACGAAAGTTCGCAATAAGGATCCTCAGTGCAGATCTATCCGGACTCTGCGATACAGCTCTGTATACGTTTACTTCGTAAACGACATTAAAAAATCGGGCATAAATTTGGCATAAAATCCGAGTTAACGAAGATCCAAGTCGGAAATACAAAATTCGGCGAGTTTACTCGCTGAATCGTTTCGTAGGGAGTTCTACAGAGGATTTGGTCACATTAACGATGTTACTGTTTTTGCTGGTCGCTCTTACGGGCATCCATTCGGGTTGGTCCCGACGCGATTCTTCGATCGGTGAAAACGTGGCTACGGACGCAGTGCATACAGTTCCGCTTGGCTCGGAGGCGACTTTTCACTGGAGGTGCGATTTCAAACAAGATCCTTCGAATGATTATAATCATCTATCTGCAAAAAAAGATACAAGTTCAATTATTTTGGAATTTGTATATAAACTGTTCATACGATGATTTGTGTGATTCGTTTTTTGTTTTTTAGTTATTTAAAGATTATCAATTTTATTACAACTTTTCTCAATTTGTCATTGGTTTTCAGAGTGGATCTAATGAACAAACTAGTGATCGTGGAGATTCATTTCATCGGCAATGATAGCAGCTGGTTCGCGATCGGATTTTCCGACTATGGAGAATTGAAACCGGCTGATTACTGCATCTTATGGTCTGACTGGCACCAACAAATTCATCTTCAAGTAAGATATTCAGTAATGTAAAGTATTAAGTTGTTATATGAAAAAGATTGGTTTTATTTTTGCCTATAATTGGCAGGATTCATGGGCGGATGTCGACGGGAAATTATATCTAGATACCCAGCAGGATTGCGAGAACTTTGCATGGAGAAGACGCGGTAATACTACGAAATTCACATTCTCTCGCAAGTTCGACACTTGCGATGAGCATGATTACATCATTGAGGTGAGTATAACTTACGCGACTTGAGAAGTTGCAAAGATTTCGATGCATCAAAACGAATTGTATCATTATAAGCTGCGTTCGAAAACACCACTCGGGTGCACACGAGCATCGTTCTATCCTTGTTATTTACGTAGAATTGAACAAAAACAAAATGATGCCGGTGTGCACCCGAGTAGTGTTTTCGAACACAGCTATAATGTGACATGTAATCATCGGAAGACTTAAGAGAGTTGAGATTTTTAAGTTTAGTACTTTATATGAGAGTGAGACAAACCTTAAAATGTTTGAGAGCCTTCAATTTATATTTTCCAATTGAGGGATGTTTTTGTCCGGAGATTATATCGTGAGAAGTTGGAATGAAAGGTTCGTTTTTTAGAGAGGCACCACGCACTTGGTGTGGCTCCGCGGTCGCGGACCGTTGTCCTCCTTGGCCGGTCTCGAAATATCGGACGCAAAATCGTCGGGTATGTCCCGTACCGAGTTGCATAGAGTCTCTCATAAGAAGCCCAAGTTCCCCGCAAATGCCTGGCAGCTCGAATTACTCGCCCATCGGGTTCAAGTGCCGAAAGAGGAGACTACCTATTGGTGTCGTGTGCATAAATTGCCATCAGTATTAAGACAGAAGTGCGTACATACTTCATCAATCATGATTTTTATTATTTTATTTAGCATTCTTCTTTCGTTAATTCGGGTTCCATATAGATCTTTCATCAATACTTTTACCAATTGGATTCTTTACTCTGAAGACTTAATATAAATAAAAAAATTAATAGAAAGAAATATTATATTTACTGATAGGCATCACATTCTACAATTCGGTCCCGCTATTCAAGCGGGTAACGAACATCTTGTACATCACATGGAAGTCTTTCATTGCGCTGGACCCGTGGACCTAGAAATCCCAATGTACGATGGACCCTGTGACGGAGCAGATAGACCCGAGAAAACACAGGTAGTTATCTTCTTGTAAAATAAAGCCTACAGCAGATATCACATATGTTAACAAAATATTAAAAATTTGACTTCTCTTTAATGTCGTTAAAATGAAGAATTTTAACATTTTTTTCTATTAAGATAAAACATTTCATACAGAAATTTTTAAAATTCGAGAGTAACTATTCATTTTCTGATTTAAGTTATTAGTCTATGTTTTTAATTACAAAATTTTCAATATTTGATTTTCAATAAAAAACACATTAAGCACTTTTCTCTTGAGAATAAAATTCATGTCTTCGATTGTGACTTCCAAACTTAGCTCAATTATTCATTTTAAATTATTCAGATCTGTAAGAAAGTGTTGGCAGCATGGGCGATGGGTGCTGACGCATTTGTATATCCGGAAGAAGCTGGTCTATCCATCGGCGGGACCGATTTCAATCCATACATCATGTTGGAGGTACATTACAATAATCCCGAGCTGCACCAAGGCGTCATCGATTCCTCCGGAATCCGATTTGTTCTTACCAAGACTCTCAGAAAGTTCGATGCCGGTGTTATCGAGCTTGGTCTCGAGTATACCGATAAGATGGCCATACCTCCGCAACAGGTGAAAAAATTGATTGATTGCAATTTTTAAAGTTTCTTAACTATAAGCTCATGTTGTCGTACGTAATAAAACATCTGTATCTAAACAATGAAGTTTGCATTACAACTTTACATTTATACAGATATTCTTTATATAAATACATTATTTAAGTAAATATATACTTTTTATTTCATATGTAAGTAATGAATAAAATTTTAAACTGATTAAATGCATCGAAAATTCATTTGACTTATCTCAAAAGAATAAGAAAGCATTTATAATTCTGCAAACATCTTCTAAAAATGAGAAGGATCTTTAAATATTCAAATTTAAAATAAAGTCTCGTTAATCTTTTCAGGAAGCTTTCACGCTATCTGGTCACTGCATAACGGAGTGCACCGGAGTCGGATTGCCCCAAAGTGGCATTCGCATTTTCGGTTCTCAACTGCATACACATCTGACGGGCATCAAAGTCATCACTCGTCATGTGAGGGACGGCGAAGAGTTGCCGCCATTGAACTATGACAATCATTACTCCACTCATTTCCAGGAGATCAGACTGCTGCCGAAACCGGTGACCATTCTGCCGGTAAAAAAATTAGCTAAAGCAAACAAATATATAAAAATAAAGCGAATAATAAAGTAAGAGTGAATAAATTAAATAGTTTATTATGAACGTCACACATTAAAATTGATAATAATAAAAAATAGCCGACTGTTCTTATTACAAAAGTGAAATAATTTGCAGGGGGATTCTCTAATAACTACATGTACTTATAACACTATAAAAAGAGATAATGTGACACTTGGCGGCTTTGCTATATCTGACGAGATGTGCGTTAACTACGTTCATTACTATCCCAATGCGCATTTAGAGGTACATTAAATTTATTAATAAAATAAAGTAAATAAATTTATCGTTCAGATCTATTAGAAAAAAAATTATATTCGTATAATTAATTGCCATATAAATTTCCATATTACAATTAGGTATGCAAGAGTGCTATAAGCGACGACGCTTTGCGGACGTATTTCCGCTATATGCGAGAATGGGAAAATCAAGGAACCAAATTGGAAAATGGCATCTCGGCGAATTACAAAAGCATCGAGTGGACCAAGGTCCGCGTGGAGGCTCTTCACGATCTTTACGAAGCTGCGCCTTTAGGTTCGCAGTCGATAGTTAAAAATCACACGCATCACAGGGATCTTGTTAATTTTGATTTATAACTCTATCAATTCTATATTTTTGACAATTTGTTTTTAATTTTAATTTAATGTGAAAGATATAGAAAGTATGTTTTTTTAATCATTACCAATTTATCCTTAGTCGAATTATTCTTAACACATTTATATCTTCAATAATCTTCAATTCCTATATCGTCAAATTTTCTCCTTTTTCTTCTGATCAGCTCTTAATTGATTTATCAGGAATGCAGTGTAACGGTTCCGATGGTTCCCGATTGCCTGGCTTGTGGGATAATATC
This sequence comes from Tetramorium simillimum, assembly GCA_011636635.1. Taxonomy (NCBI): domain Eukaryota; kingdom Metazoa; phylum Arthropoda; class Insecta; order Hymenoptera; family Formicidae; genus Tetramorium; species Tetramorium simillimum. The sequence continues at coordinate 9,628 of VBVQ01001058.1, forward strand.
GCAGCTACACCCGTCAGATTGCCTTTGTCACCACCAGCCAGAGATTGCCTGGAGTCTTCAATCCAGCAAGAGATCTCGAATCAGATGTGAATAACAATTGATTTCAAAAATTTGAGTCATTTGTTCATTCTGTTATATAAATATTTCAAGGAACAAGTAATTAAAATCCAGAGCATATCAAATTTAGCATTACCTGCTGCTTCTTTGAAATCTCTGAAATTGCGACACTTATTCTTAAAGTTGGTAGAGCTTCCTTTGATTCGATGCGGTACCTGTGATTATTATATGTTTATAAAAGGATCCCATGAAATTGAAATTTGACAGTGTCCCATCAAGGCGAGATAAAAAAAAGTCCCAAAAGTTAATCAATGTAAAAGTTTATAAACCTTCAGTATATTTATTCACTTTAAATGTGTTTTTTCATTTTTTGGCAGTACAGTACGCATTTCGCTGCGAACAAGCTAGCTTGATCAAATCTTGTAACAAATAATTGTGACGATAATTGTCTTATATATAATATTAATAATATTAATAATAACACAAATAATAGTCGAGGAAATTCGTTTTTACATTTCGTATCAATGTACAAAAAAAGGCGAACGTTCCTTAAAAAACGACGATATCAAAAGTAATCTTGATATATGTATATATATATATATGCGGTATTTCTTTTTTACGGTATAATACATACACGGGGAAAGAGGGATAATACACGCATACAAACAACAAGCACAAACACGCACGCGGTTGCCTTCATACGCACGAGATACAATAGTTGCCTACTTTGTTCAAGCATAAACAATTTAATACTTCTTATATGTCTTCGTTTTTATCAAACACTCTCGTCAGACTTGACTTTTTTTTTCATTTTCTTTTTCTTTTATATAACTTGCAAACTTTGTAGACGGCTTGGCATAATATGCAAGATACTCTGTACAGAGTTCCGTTAACTTGTATTGCAAAACTCGCGTGTTTGTGTTTTGTCTCTCATTATCGACTATAATATATTTTTCTATTGCATAGAGTGTTCCAAAACTCAGTCAAATTAACAGTATTTTATTAAAAAAAAGAACATTAAGATAAATGATATTTTTCTTCCCCCTCGAGAAAATTAATTTTAAAAGTCGGAAAAAACAAAAGGTTACTGAAAATTTATTGATTTTAAATAACATTTTTTCTTAAAATAGAGGAAAGGAAAGTTTCTCGTGCAAGAATAAATTTATTCTGCATTTTCGACTCTTTTTCGTCGTAAAAACATTGTCTTCTCCTTACATATAAAGTACGATTTTCGGGACACTCTATACGCGTGGGAACGTACCTTTCTCTTTGGCATCTTATTAAGCTGCATTTAGACGGCAATAAAAAAAGGATTTTCGTTAATCAAAATTACTGTCGAAAAATACCGCTTTGACGGAATAAGGAGGGCTTCTCTGTTGCAGTCATATGTCTTTTTGGGCCAAAACTCCGAGCTTCTTTGCGCGAAGATTCGATCTATCGAGTTTGAGTCTTCTTAGGGAACTCGAGCAAATGGAATGGACGATTATTACATTATACATGTATAACAGATTTTTGCACATGAGGAACGTCGTTCCCTGAATTCTGCAAATTTCCAAGGAAGAACAAATTCTTTCTCTCTCTCTCTCTCTCTCTCTTTCTCATCCTCTTGAATGTAATGTTTCTGCGAGATGTACGCTATTGTATGAGTACACGAGAGTACAGTATCCATATTACTTAGGGCAAATAGGTTGCTTCCTGTAACGGATATACAAAAGGGCTCGTATAAAAAGATTTAGATTCTCTGCTAGGAACACACGTCACGTGAAAAAGTACTTATTTTCTAGAGCACAAACGCGCCAAATTGCATATCCCGTACACAAATTTCAGGCTTCAAAAACTTCAATCTTTATATCTCAAACTTTATACAAAATTTATTATTTTATCTTTTATTCTCCCTTAAAAAATTTTTACTTTTTAACTCTTCTTTTTCTTTATAAATTTTTAGGACACTTTTAACATACAAAGGTAATGTAACAGTTTTACCAATTCGTTTCAACTTATCTATTAATCTTTTCTCTTTGGCCAATTTCTCACCTGAAATTTTTGCACCATTTCTTGCTTATCTCGAAAAATCTCGTTTTAGAAAAGATCGTCAATTTGATTGAGCGAAATTGTCACGCTCAGACAATATGAAGTAGAAAATATATTATGAACCTCAAAAGTAAAAAGATATATGTATATATATAATATATTATATTATTATTATTACGTTTTATATACGTCTATAAGAGCAGCTTGGCTACATTATTTTGCACGCGTATGGAGTATAGGAGTTTTATCCTCCTAGGAGGGTTTCGTCAAAGCTACTCTATTTGCTTTGATATATTTCCAGGCTCTACTTCAGGATCGCAAAAAGAGATATGTCACACGAAACTATAAAAAAGATCAGTGATACAAATGGAATATTTGTGTCAGCGATATAAAAGACATCTGACAGGTGTTTGAAGGACGGAAATTGGCGATTGTTTTTTTCTCTCGATTTAAATATATTAATATAAAAAATGAAAATTTAAAAAATTCAGTCATTTTATTAAAATTCAGGAAAATAAACTCTATATCTAACATAAATAAGAAAGTTGAAATTAAATGAAAAATTTCTAACTTTGCGTAGAAAATTATAAACCCTCCTTTGATAATGCAATTATTCATTACGTTATTTGTTGTATAAATGATGTAACACATTATGGCATAACAGAAATAATGTTTTTCTAAATTTGAATAAATTGATTGATTGTAAATATAACGATATCGATGGAGTTACCAGGCTGTTCTTCAGACACCATTACATCGTCTTTTCGGCGTTTGCTTCGTCGGGAAGAAAAATGATCGCGTTCCCGTCACCAATTATCTACCGATCTCAAATCGGACGGTAACGTTAATCGCGTTCAGGATCAGGAGAGTTTGTCGACTAGAGAGATTGATTGTTCTGTTGTTGCATGTGTAACTGCAGGAAGCAGTAGAGAATACCGGCTTGCGCCATCACGTCGACGGTGCCGGCAGCGAGGGGATCGCGACTTTTGGCGTCACTGCGCGAGTTACTGGTGCCAGGTCGCAGCAACGTGGGCCCGAACACTGTGGCTAGATTGTGTAGTGACATCTTATTCTGTGCCTCGTGCTTGTTCACACGGGCCAAGTGTGCCAGCAAGAAGTCGATCACTGCTTTGTTGACGGCAGGCAGGCCTTCATAAACGCGGCGCAGGGCAGCACCCCGTGACAGATCGCCCGTTTGGAAGGCCTCCAGGAATGCCGGATAAAGAGCATCGGTGAACAGCGCCTCCGGCATTTCGCGCAGATACAGCTTTAATACACCCGTCACCGAATGCACATCCACCTACAATCATGTTCGCAAATAGAAACATCAGTAATAAGAGAACATTCTTATGCTTATTACGAATACGAGAAATTTAAACGTACCTCTTTAAGTAGCTGCTCCGCTTCGTATGAATTGCTTTCGAACGACTTGCGCAATCTCGCCACATCGGACGCCGAGCCAGAAACGCGATACAGACCTACCTCACCGACGCCGCGTCTCTCTACTTCTCGCACGCATGCCGTTATTATGAAAGGCACGTCGCGTTTCTCCCGTCTACAAAATTATGAAACAATATAATTACTAATAGTTCCAATTAAAACGTCTTAAAATATTTCATAAATAAGTCGAGAAATTCAGTGAAACTTTGTATTACAGAAAATAAGAAACTTCCTGTTCATTTCAATTGCAAAGTCTTTTGATTTGAATATTTAGTTAACTTCTAATTGAAATTCAATAGAGGGCAGAGAGAAGTCAAACGACTTAAAAATTTTCAACTTGTTTCGATTCGAATGAAATCACGCGTACTTGCAAACTTGCTGGATCTTCGCGCCAAATAAGCCCTGCGGTTTGGCTGATGGCACTCGTCTCAGAGTGACTTCGCTTGGAACAAAACGCAATGCTACATCCAATGTCGCAGGTCCTAGATTTAATGACCTCTCCACCTGATCAGATTGGAGCCATGATCTGCTCAACCGTTGAATGCATTTGCCTCGCAAGACCGACCGTGTACCGCATTCCTCGTATAACAAGATCCTAACGTTCTGGCTTCCTTCCAACTCTACCACAAAAGTCTCGCCTGTATGAAAGAAAGGAAAATTTATATAGAAAACACTATACTATCATAATGTACAAAATTTTAATCATAAACACCCATTACTTGTCTTTAATAAAATTATAGATTAATACTAAGCAGAGCCTGTAAAACAGGAGCGAAGAACATTTCTTACCCCAAATCGGAGCTTGACCTCTGGCGACGCGACTTCGCGCTCTCTTAAAGTAATGTCCATAGCTGTCAACTTCTACGATGATATAGAGATCACCCACTCTGTCTAAGCCCGGCGGAGTCAAACCGAGCAGCGTTAGATGGAGATCACCGAGTAGCAAGCTCTCGTCGCGTCCTGATCTCAGCAGGTAGCTGCCCATGTCGGTCTGCAGATATGTCCGACAAGCGGTAACCCAAGCCTGTAGTTCGTACATCGACAATGGAAGCTGCCCCGGAGGTTGTCCGCCCTATAAAGTACCAACAATATAAATTTTTTAATCAAATATAACATAACAGATGGTAATATATACATTAACTAATCACATTCTTAAATATATAACAATCTTATGAAAGACTCACTCACCTGTTGTAACGCCTCTACCGCCTCTACCCATTGAGAACGTTCAAATTCGCTGGACAGGAAGAAGGTATAAGAATTTTGTACTCGGTTCTGCTGACTTTTGTGCGCAACTCGCAAAACTAAGTTCGGCGAGGCTAATACTAGTTGAGCCTCAAGTTCAGCGAGTTTTTTGCGATTCTTTTCCGAACCTCTGCCACCCAATCGGATCCTCTTCTCATCGTTTCGTTCTTCCCATAGAATTTGATCGCGTACAGTACACGCTTGCGACCTGTCCAATAATTTTCAAATTATTCGTAATTTAATCAAATAAAGAACGTTTGTTCGGCTTTTTATTAGTATAATTTATTTGTGTATTACTTTGATGACTAATAATTATCCATTTTGATAACAGACTGATTTTGATAACGCGATACTTTAACATTAATGACTAATAGCACATTTTTTATAACACAATTGATAAAGCATCACTCGCCACACATCATGATAGATATCGTGGCAGATTACAAGTGTTTTGCTAATTTACCTTAAAGCTACCACATTAGCAGGACTGGTCTCACGTGGCTCAATACCGTCTTCCGTAACAGCGGCTTCCGCTACCGGCACATACCATTTCAATTCAAACGTGAACTTATCCCTCCCAGACGCTTTGTATTTCGCACAAGCGATCACGTCGTTAAAGAGAAAGAGATGTCTTAGCTTCCTATGTCCGTCCGAGAGTTCGACTACAAACGAATTCTTCACCAATCTTCGTTGGGCTCTATCGTGACTCTGCATAAAAAAAATATCAGATGAGGAATAAAAAAAAACAATCGTTTAATGTTATACAAAATAAAATAATAAATAATATATATTGCAGAGCAATTTATGCGAATCATACCGGAAACATAGACTTCGTCTGAATAATATTGAACTCATCTAGAAAGTTTCTAGTCATAGCAAGAGCTTCCGATAAGGGCGCATGATCTGCATGGTTGACTGGTGTATGCTTGAGAAGATCCTGGAAGCCATTGAATAAAAATAAAATTATCGCTGCGAAGTTCAAGATAAGATAAAAAGGATATTGGCATATCTTCTATTTGCTTGATTGTATATCATAACGGTCACGAGCTTATCTAACATACACGATAAAGTGATTGTAATAGAATAAAATGTATTTATAGATCTAAAGTTCATAGTATCATTATTTTATCACTAGTAAAAAAATTATGTATACAAGTTTATACAATGCAACATTATACATGCTGTAGATAATTGTGGCAAGTCACTTACATGTAAAACTAAAGCATTTTTTTGCACTCGAGCAACTGGCTTATGTAACAAATCTTCAAGAGACAAACCCGGACCCTTTGGAAAACCTCTGAGTCTTATATCTCTAGTGATCTCTCCGAATTGAGTGGAATGGGCGGAGCATCGTCGCACGGTATCGGTCGCGCGAGCATAATTGTGTAAAAACGCACCATATAATCCTATATTACTGGCCATAATCTGAAACCAACGTAACATTGCATGATTTTCCAGCTTTTATTCGTTAAGACAATTAAATATATTATATTTTTATACCTTAAATTGTTCTCCTATAGTAGTCTTACTATCCCACTTTTCCGTCTTCTTTCGAAGACCATCCAGAAACGTTTGATGCAGAGCATGCAGTTCCGGGATCTTATAGAACATCGTGCCAAATTCCTCTTCCGAAATGACCGGTTGAGATGTCGTTAAAGTTGCCCTAATAGCTTTCATATACTGCATGAACAGGGAAACATTGTGAATAAACTCTCTTACGACTCTTGCGAATTCAAAATGTCAGATAACATACTTGTAACATCACAGTTAAACACTCCACATATACAGCCTCGCTCTCCATTACCGAGTTCACGATACACTTGACCATTGACGTCCTGTCGTCCTCGCGCTCTTTACTCTTTTCCTGTCTACGCGGCGTCGTCGGGGTCGGTGATTCCAAGCTACCCTCACTCAAACTCAATGGTTCGGCGTCGCTGCTGCCGGTTTCGTTGTCCGTGCTGAGAGCACGCAACAGAATCGGGGGCGCCGGACTGGCACCCTCTTCGTCTTCGCTGTCCATCGCCGCTCTGTGTCTGAAAATAACTTACGGTCATACATATTCCACACCTTAACCCGGAAGTATTCGCATAAATTCAACTAATGAATGTATATAACTTAAAAAAAAAAAAAACAATGTAACCGAGGCGCTTGTACTCCACATAGTTAATATTTTAATATATTCTAATCAAAATGAAGCCAAAGATGACAAATGACTTACTGTATAAAATAATCGATGTTGACATAATTACTCTGATTGCCCGGCGAATCTGGCAGCGAGGGTGGTCTTCGAGTTGCAGCTTTGCTACCATTGTTACTGTTGACAGTGGGAACGCGCGCGTCAATGTAAACATATTCTCCAGTTTGATCCAAGGCTACTGAATCGTAATAAGGCTCTTCCTCCGATGCCTCTGCGTCACCGTCTTCGCCATCCTCATTAATAGCCTTTTCTAAGTCTATTTAGCAAATAAATAATTACATTTTTTAATTTTATATAACTTATAATGTAACATTCATTGTGTTTTTATAAGACTTTAAAAGCAAATTAGACTAACTTTTTTATTTTCATAAAATGATAAAATTAAAATTAAATTCATTTACTTTTTAAATTTTTCTTTCTTTTAACAATTATATATAGCTTATAGAGTTCTGAAAAGTTAACTCTTTATCACTCGATTCTTTGCAAAAAATAAATAAAAATTAATTTTATTTATTGAAATTATTTAATATAATTATACACACAATATCACTTTTAAGGACAAGAAAGCATAAATATTAGATGAAAAAACAATACTGGAATTAAAAAAAGTCTGGTAATCATAGCTTTGATAACTAAGTAAACAAAACTAAACATTCCTGATAAGTCATTCGTCTAAGACACTTATACTTATCAATATAAATAACTTTAATGTAATTATTTTTCACATCCGAGTTAATTCAGGTTTGCGCGTTAATGGGTTAATTAAAAAAGAAAAAAAGATTTATACATAAGGAAAGGTACCTTTTTCATCCTCTTCCTTGAGAGATTCCTCATTTTTGTCCTTCTTCGAACTCCCGGTGACTTCAATCACTGTAACATAATTACTTGGCACATCTGGATCACTGTTTCTTCTAAGTTCAGGCACTTTCTCGGGACTCCGCGGTATTTCGCTCTTCGGTCGCTTGCCAGCCGTGCCGAGAGTCGAGCTCAATTCGGACACGCACTTGTCTTGAAACTTGCTGATGTCTTCCCGTTCCGCCAAAGTAGGAGCAGACGGTCCGACGTTTTGAGAACTCGGCGAATTCGAAGAGTCCGCCAAGTTGTTTTCTGACACTTGAGAATCCTGTTGAGACTGCGTTTCCGTCGCCGCTTCCTGTTTATTCTCAGACGTATTCGTATTCGCGCTGGTATTGTTAGCCAGCTGCTTGTGTCGCTCGACGTCGGCCAGCAATCTCTCTAAATACTCCACATAAAACTCTTCCTTCTCGAGTTCTTCTCTTAAAGCTGTCACCTGCAAAGACAGGATATACACCGCGTGCTTTGATATATTGTTTGAAATCTTTCTACTTAACTTGATTATTTTATAATTTAAGAAGATTACATTATAAAAAATGTATTTTTTATTAGATTATATTTTAAATAAACTTTAATTAAGAAAAAAGTTAAAGTGTTTTATAATTATATAATTTCCTGTTACTTTCTAAATAAATCCATTTTTTCCTAGTAAAATTAGAATAAAAATCGGTTAATATGTAACGCCATGAACTTTTGAGATGACCTAATAATTATAATCTTATTTTTTTCGGCATTCTGATAACGGAAGAGATAACTCCGCAGTGATTCAACAGCAATCGCAAGCAGGAAGTTGATGTTTACTATTCTCTCTTCTCTTGCTTATTCATTTATTCGTTTAGCAGAACCTCATTGCAAATGTTAAAAGAAATGATAATTCACTGGTAGTTGTAATGTCACAAGTGCTCTGTCACCGACAGGTTTCAGACAATTAATCTGATGAGTCATCAAGTCATGCGAACACGGTGTTAATTGAATTATACATGACTAAGTTTTTATTAAGCGCAGAAATTAAATTCTCCTTGCCACTCTTCCGCCTCCACACATCAGCATTCAACTGGTACGAGGGATCTTCATGGAATTCTTCGTTATCTACTTGAATTATGTACACGCGAATAAGCTCTTGTCTGACTAATAAATACCTGGTAAACATTGCAACACTCCACTACAGTCACAACCCAATGCGTTACGCAAGGCTGCATCCTCAATCGCACAATCTACGATCAACTCATGTTTGCTACTTTCAAAAATTCGTTCCCAATTCTCTGGGGAGCTCGATTAATGCATCATAAAAAAAAAAAGCCTCGGCTACTCTGGTTTACACGGTGAGTCATTGGGGCCCCTTCGGGATATCAATTGAACGAAATAAAACCTCTTTCGCGCACACGTACACAGGCGTACACACAGCTCGCTCACACGTGACTAATAAACGCTTGGCGGATACATTGCGACACTCCATCACCACGTAGGCTTCATCCTTACTCTCTCTCTCTCTCTCTCTTTCTCCACTCCACAATTATCAAAGGCACACCTGCGGTCCTCGCGGCATGACTCGTCGAATAAGAATCAGCAACTCCGATCAATCGTCGAGACGCGAATGTCTCTCTGGGGGGTTCCTCCCTGAGAAGGGTACTCACCTTCTGCTTGTGCTTGACCAGGTTCGCCCTGACATCCTCCTCCCAGGCAGCCGGCAAGGCGCTGTCCGGGAACCGCTGCACCCAGACACGCTGGAAGTCCCCAAACACGCTCATGCCGCCGGCCGCGGGCGCACGGGGGTGAGGGGGAGGGGTCGACGGCACTCCTCGTCGGCGACGTCTCCTCGAGATCCCACTGCCCACCCACTCACCGCGCTGTCGTAGGCATCGCACGGGGGCGCGGCACCGCCGCCGCCGACGACGACGTCGTCAAGCCTCTCGGCACCGCTTGTCCGCCGCACTCACACGCAGCTGCCGCTTTCCTGACGGCACCTTCCGGCGCGGCGCGGCGCGACGTTTCCTCGTGTGACGATTCTCCTGTGTCGCGCGGGCAACGGCGTAGCCAGCCAGCCAGCGTCGTCATACGACCGCTGTCATCTTGTCGACATCTCCTGCGTAGGTCACGTTCTGATCCCCGTCGCCCGCCGCGCGGCCCATCACCTTCTCCTCCCCTAGCGTGCCGACGCCGCCGCTATGCCGCGTTCGACGTAACTCTCGCCGCTCGTTGCGTGCATTTTCTCTTCACACGCGCATCGGGATCGTTGTGTAACAACGTTCCCTCGCGTCCTGGCTTTCGCCTTTGCCGTCTTCGTGTCCCGCGACAGCGATAATATTGATAATGACCGGCCGACGATACAGACTGCGCAAAAAGAGACGCGAACCTCGTTGCGATGCTAAAAGAATCGATCGTTTTTATTTTTTATTTTTTATATTAAGAAGCGAGCGAAAGAATATGTGAAAAGTAAAATGCCTGCCTTCTTGGACGCGCGTTTTTCTCGCATTTATTTGTTGAATTTTCGTGACTTTCATTGCGTGACTCTTCTCTGCCTGCCCATGTTCGCGCTTCTTTTCCCCATTGCGCTTGGGCGCTCTGTGATTGGTCGACACATGGTGCGTTCGGGGAGACACTTATTAGCGCTATCAGCATCAGTCTATCTTTGTTCTATTTTCAGTGAGCAATGAAGATAGACTGATGCTGATAGCGCTAATAGCGTCTCCCCGAACGCACCCACAATCACCGGCGACCGCGACATGTTATTCGGCGTCCGTGATTTGCGAGTATCATAAAGGTGCGATTTCATGGGAGGAACATCGAGGATCGACATATAGAATAAATTTGTATAACTTCCAATAAATAAATTTTAAAAAATTCATTCCCAGAACTTTCCGACTCTAGTAGTACATATATAACTTTCATAATCATAATTAAATAATTAGAAATTGAAATTAGAAAATATTACAAAACTCAACATTAATATTAATTTTCTTTTTCATTTACTTATGTGATTATCATATAGATTCCATTCGACCTCTCTCTTGGTTTTCCACTTTCTTTTTTTTTTAAATTTGGATGGATTTGCATTAATAAATTCCTTCTAGGTTTCATAAATTGGTTTTAGATTTATAGTACCGTGATAATCCTGTCCATTTCAATAATTCCTTCTCACATAAATATACATGTAACTCTGATTTTATTCTATATGTAATATAAAAAATAATATAAATACCTATATTATCTGTATAAAATATTTATATTTTATTATACATTTTTACAGGCGGCCTTAAGTTACAGCAGCAAAGGGGCGCGTTTGCGACACTAGTTAGATGCAATCAGGTTCCCGAATCTTCGACATTTGATGTGGCACCGGTCAATCTGGCGAAGATGGACATACATATGAAATAATAACTCTTTCTTGGTGATCGGAAAGCAGGTCAAGATAAAATATAATAATCGGATTTTATCTAAATGTTGTATACATTTACACCAATATACGCGCATGCATATGTTACAGTACATTTAGCACGCGTGTTATCGATGTGTGCGTGATTTATCATTGCTCAAAAATGAAGTATTATAAAGCAGATTGATACGAAAATAAAAAAAAATTTGAGTGTCACTCTGCCATAATTTTTTAACAATATATATTCATGTATTAGGCGCGAAATTATGTATATAATCTCTTCTTATATTCATGTGTAAACATCTTTTATGTAAAGATTTTTTAAGTACAAAATATTAATCGTCACTCTCAGTGGAATCTTCCTCTGCCTCTTGCAGCCATTTAATAAATGGCTGAACAGCGTTTTTCACTTTCGTATCAAGTGCATCCGCATCTTCGCCAATAGACTCGTACCACTCTAAAATCTTTTCTTCCGACAGTATATCGCGGTCGTAAAACTGATGCAGCAGATGTTGGGTATACGGCAGTAATTCATCGGTCGTACTAGCAACATCTTCTATAGCACGCAAACAATCCTCCTGCCCGTCTTCGTTCTTAACATAATTCAAAATAATAGTGTTAAAAGAGAGTATCATAATTTTCAAGTTTTTTTGATAATTCTGATTGTTAACAGCAGTCTTTGTTTCGGAAAGATAATGTAACGGCAGACTGAGAATCGCTTTGATGACGTTGTACGTCACCTCGCGGATAGTGACGTTATACGCGTATCTCGAAGAGTTTATTTCAAGAATTAAGTTTTGGCAATTGAGATTATCCTGATAACCACGTAACAGACTATCGATAACTTCGGACAAGAACATATTCGTGTCGTCTGGAATTGGAGAATCACAATCGAGATCCTCTTCGTTGCTAGAGGATTCAGTAAGCGAGCAATCGTCATAACTGGCTACTTCAGTGTTTTTAAAATACAGAAATCCGTCGAGATCTGACATTTTGGTGTTAGACGTACCAGATGTAGATGGTTTGATAATGGTATCAACATATTGACTGCGAGCGGTAATGTCAGTTTCCGGATACAATATACATCCATCTATCTGGCTACGATATCTAACGATGCAACCCGAAAACAAGATACTGTCCGTAATAGTGCAATTATCTTTGATTCTAACATTTGAAAAGATATATGAATTATATATGTTAACATTACTACCTATGACGCACGAGTCTGCGATCACAGCTTTAGCAACTTTAGTATTATTTCCTAAAGAACTGTTAAATCCTAGAATACAGTTCTTTTCTAGTAAACAACCTTTAGCAAACGTAGCAGTTTCGTGTTTATATGTACTCCGCGGCATGCATATAAAATTCTTTAATAAAGAGAAAGCATTTGGTGCAAGGGGAAAACTATGTCTACGCAAAATATCCTGGGTAAGTATGTGATAAGCCTTCCACGATGTAATTGGCAAGGCATAATCCTCTGCATTTAATTGCTGCCAATAGATCCTCGAGTCCAAAATCTCCTCGTTCATCAATACTCCTCGAATAAAATCATCCATAGTCTGAAAACATAATATTCTCCATGGTAAATTATATTTATTTCATTGTTATATATTAAAATTAGAGATAATTAAGTGGTAAAGTAGGCATAACTATGACTTTGTGCTAATGATTAATTAAATTAATAACAATCGCGAATGATTAATAACAAAAGGGTCCTGAGTTAAAATCCCAGTGGTACTGAGCTCAAATCCCTGATCCCATATATGTACATCCCATTTTAAAGGCGCCTACCAATCGGAGACCGACTCCTCTTCTGGAGGAGAACCGGACTTCTGTAATCGGTAGGCTGGAGAATGGGAGGCCACAAGCAGGCTGAGGACCGTTACTATCCCCCTTACTATCATTATTATTATTATAGTTAAGTCGCTTCAAACGAAAAAATCATTCCGCTTATTTCACTTACCTGAAAGTCAAAGTTGTCAGCAAAAAGTGGCAAAACTGACGGCGAACACAAGTAAATATGAGTATCCAAGTAACAAGAATTAATTTCTACTTCATTATGATCGAGAAACCAGTTTAATTCAAGCTTCACTTTCTTCTCGCTGTTCTTCAGTTTAGTATAATATAGAATCTTATTGCTGCTCTTATCCGATACGACTAAAGAGGCTTCCTCGTTGAGATACGAATCCTTCGTCGAACCCAAGTTTCGTAATACCACAGTCATAGCCGCCCCCTTATCCTTCTCGACTTTCAAACGATGAACGTTAAGTAAAGCTTTAAGATCTGTATTAGTGAACGTGTTTCCACGAATCAGTATGAAATATCCTCTAATCCATCCTTTTGTGTCAATATCTCGCAGAGCATCTCCGAGGGATCTGCACCCGTCGGAAATGATCAGGGTGATCGTGATGTCTTTGTAAACTCTTTCCTTCGTATATTTCTTTAGTAGATCCACATGACTGCTGCAGTAAAGGAACACCTCTTGTATCCTCGACTTTCTCAACGTTGCAATGATGTAATCGAAAAGGGATATGTTTATCACGGGCATCAGGATGCTCGGGAATATATTTTGCGCCGGATCTAAACTTGTTGTAAAATCATCCGCAAGAATAACGGCTTGCAAAACGTCCTTTTTACACATTTTCGTATTCATGGCTTCGGATGGTCGTATTGTTAATTCACTGTTGTAAAAAGATAAATAAATTAGTCAAGATTTAGACAAGTTGGTTACGAACACGTGAGGATAAACGTTTATTTAACCCCCACCTTAAATATCATTAAAAATATATTCGATCGATGTGCTTTTGTATAAAGAGAAAGATTAGATGAGAAAAAAAGTGTCACTTTGTCCCGCAAAGCGAAATATTAATCATTAATGCTGACGACTTTGACAAGTTATGATAACCTGTCATACTGATGAAATGTGCAGAGACACGCGCATGCTCCGTGGCCACAATGGCCACATGCGTACTTGCCATCCTACCTAACCTAGTCGTTTGAACGATTAACATTTCGCTTTGCGGAGCAAGGATTTATTTAAAAAACGCGTCGAATAAACATAATTACAACAATATTGCAGGTAAGAAGTATAAACTATACAAATTATTACCAATTACAATGAAATTATTTCTCAAATATTGAAAACTGTTCAATACTTGTTTCCCAAATGATTTCAAGTTGATTAAAATTAAAAAAATTTCTTTTTTAATTATAATTGCTACACTCAATTAATTTTCATGAATTATAAATAAATAATTATTTTCTAAATTATGAGAATATTTTCCTAGACTTGCCTAAACGATTACAACAAAAAAAGAAAGAAATGTTAAATTTGTGTGCTAATTGAGGTATGGTATTTGTATGTTATGATCTTTAATACGGTCTTGAACTTTCTTCTTGTTGAAGATGATCTTGAAATAAGAATTATACGGATTATCAGCCTTAATTTTTCATTTAGTTCACATTTTCAACGGAATGAAATAAATATGTGGGTCATGCGACATAACCTATAAGCATAAACACGTAGTTTTTTTACAGGAGTATATTATAGAGTGCCAAATAGATTGAGTTTGGCTAACGGCACGTTAAACATAAAAAAAAAACACGTAGTTTTTGTAAGTTATTTGAATGTGACTTGTAATAATTGGAAGGTTCTGAATAGGAAGTATCAAGGAAAAGAGAAGCCTTGTCATAGCCAATGTAAAGAATTTCGGCTTATAACATGTTACACACCTCACAAAATAAAGAAAACATGTAGTTTTTATAATTCAATTTGTACTACTATACACTATGAGAAAAATATATGATTGAATATATTTTATATGTAAAAGAGATACAATTCACACATTTACAGATCATTAAAAATATATAATTTTAATCTTTAACATTATTACAAGAAGGTGCATGATTTATGTCCATTTTGGAAAATGTTTTTTCTACTCCCATCTAATGTTTTTATGCTCTCTTTTCTTTTTGCAGTGTGTAGCGATATCACATTTGTTAAATCTACAAATTTGAGTTTGTGAGTATATTGATAAACCATACATAATGCCACAGGGAAAACTCAAAGTTAAAACAAAGCTACCATCGTCAGTAAAGGCCAAACCAAACAAGGCTAAAAAAGGTCCTGCTGTCCAAAGACGTGGAAGTAAGTGATTATGAGAAAGCAAGCTTTCCCAAATTGTAATGGTATTGCTCTAATATTGAGATTAATAATATATTGTCTCTTTCTCAAAGATGCTCCTGTTCAACCTAAGAAAGCAAAGTTGCAGGAAGCGCAGAAGTTGAAGAAGATGATTTCAAAAACGTTAAACACTGCGATGGAAGATGACATACGAGAGAGAGCTTTAGAAGGAAAAAAAACCCTCACGAAGAAAAATCCTTCCAATTCGAAAAAACAGTGAAAGGTTAATTGTTATAATACTTATGTATATTAATATATATGTATATGTATATATTTTTTCTAATCAATGTTGTTTTGTTCAATAATATCTATTGGAAAAAGAAGTCAGTGGGGAAAGTGATTAAATGAGCAGTGAGAAAAGTGAAATGACTTTTCATTTATTACGCAGGTGTAACTAATGTTTAGAGCTTATATTTAAATAACGTTTATAAATTACTGACAAGCGAATTCATCTATTCGATTGATTTTATCTTCTTATCAGAATAAATATCGTTTAATAATATTACCTAATTTACAAGGAAATATTATACAGGAGGCCCTATGGCACTCTTATGCCTTTCATATTTATAACAAGACTCTGACGTAATCTGTACGTCGGAATAAAAGACCTACGTATTGTCATTTTATCACCCTTTTGTGATAAGACAGAAAGTCGCCGGAATAATTTAAAAATTTATTAAAGTATATCTATATTATATCTTCTTAATGTCCTGTTGTGTATTCTCTAAATCACATTGTGTTAAGGTTATTCCAAGCATTGTAGCACCGGTTCTTCTGGTTCCCGAGAGATCCTTCTCTTGGGACAGTTTTATGGTGAAGCGACCTGAAATTCGATAGTTTGAAAAGAACGATGGAAGGATGATTGTACGAAAGGATTAAGATCATTTTAGATTTCGAAGCTTTACCACTAATAAATGTCCACTCTCTCGATTTTTACTGATCGCCGGTGTAGTACCAGTCCTAACTTCGATAACTCCTTCCTTACCGCTGACTAGTTTGTGGGACACACTGGAACGTGATATTACAAATAGTAAATAACAAATATTACAAATTAGTAAAATTAGAGTGTAAAAAATAGGTAAACGACAAATACTTTAGCCAAATTAGATTTTCATTAAATATATCATTAAATAAAAGAATGTAATATAATGCTAAAAAATTTAAGGAATATTTACGATTCGGTATTAACGATCTTGAGAATATTCGGATTGTTGGTAATATCGATTGCTTTCGTTAACGCTTCTATTAAATGCGGAACTTCCAAGATCAAGTCACCCTGTGAAACAGAAATATGATTCATCTACTTATATTAATTTTAATAATTTAAAATTTTTACTATTCATTTAGTTTATTCTAGTTTGCTAAATATTAAATGTTTGATTAATTTTCATATTAAATAATTTATCATTTGCTTATACTTATTTTATTTTACAATTATAAGTTATAACATTATGAAATAATTCTGTTTTTAAGACGAAATTATTAAGATTTGTATAGAAAAATAATAAATATAAAAACCTTATCCTTTTTCAATTCGGGTGGTATTCTAACAATGAGTAAATTATCTGATTCTCTGGTAACGACCAACTCCTCGATAGCTTTGTAAGGTAGACGATGCTTAAGCTTGAAGGTCTTAAGAGTGTCTAGAATATATACGGCATTCTCTGTTAAAATAAGCACTCTCTCGCGTGGTTTATACCCGTGCCGATCGTATTTAATGACGGGAGTGGCGTACTAAAAGAGTGAATTTTAATTTAAACTTTCATTTTATATAACTTATTATAAATACATATAATATAAAAAAAAAGTGTTGCAATCTTTTTGCGAATTTATATCTTTACCTTTATATTTTCTCCGGATGTTAAAATGTTGCTGGTAAAGCTCTGTCGCAATGCTTTGTATTCTTCACCGAGACGATCGGTTACAAATCTCGGACCTACACTCTTCGCATAAGATTTCTTCTTATTCTTAAACAAAGACTCGGCGAGAATCTTCAATTCGAAGTGTTCCTTGTCCTCTTTGCTTATCTTCATTCGATAATTACGGGCTTTCCATCGCCTGTGCATTACGTGCAAATGCTTTGATGCCTGTGCAATGACATATATATATATATATATATATATATATATATTTATTATAATACTTATTGTGTAACGAAACGGAATATATTAATTTGATTATACAATTATACAAGCAAAACATGTTTTCTATTTAACTGAGAATTTTTATATAGAGAGAACTGAACAATTCCTTATTTCCATTCCTTACCTCTTGACAGGAATATGGACATGGTGGCCAATATTTATTTAAGACACCTGATGGTAATACCTTCGAAAGTCTGATGAGCCATTGCCTTTTTGCCAATTCGATAAATGCTTTATTAATTTCTGTACGCGGCCCATCTCGTGTGATGAAGCCTTCGATAAATCTGCATCAATTTAGCATAACAAATATATAAATAATGTATGTACAAACTTAAGAAAACAATATATATATATATATAATAAAATGTTTAAGTTTAATATATGTAATAAAATATAGAATATGAAATATATAAAATATATATAGAATATATTAAATATGAAATGTATAGATACTGTAATGTATAAATATAATTTCATTTGAAAGAAAGAATAAGACTGAGAGATACCTGCGGATAACGACAACCGCCTGTTGTCGTTTTTTGGCTTCGCGTTTCGCAAGCCACCTGCGAATGTATTTCTGGAAAACAATCGCTGCTTCACGTATCTCCAAATATTTTCTCCTCGTTAATATACCCTTCCACTTGCTCTGGATAATGGCAGCTATCTCGTGCTTCTTCATTTGGAACGCGTCCTCCGTGTTGAATAACGTTTTCGGAAATCGGATGAATACCTTTGTACTGTAATGAATTTAACAAACGACAATTATGATTTTTATCTCATTTCTCGATTATTTGCAAAATTTCATTGCTTTACATGTGCAAAATATATGAATTATAATTTACAATGCGCTTAGTGATAACCGCGATCTTACTTTCCCATCCTATACTCGTCGCGCTCATAGCCAAGATGACATACGAGCGTCTGCACGCCTTCCTTAGCCGGACCGTGATAATTCGGCCAGGTTTCCGTGCAGAGGCATTTGTAACGCTGCAAGAATTGCTCATACGGTCTTCGATATGCGAAACCGGCGCGTCTCACTCGCAGATTCTCCATCAAGCCCAAATATTTCACTTGATGCAACACGATTTTTTCGTTGAATTGATCTGAAATCGAAAATTCAATAAGTCTTGATAATTTCAATATGTTTTCAATTTTTTTACGTCTCCCTTCTTTCCCTTCTATCAATAGATAAATTAGACGAATAAATTAAAAAATCATAAAAATTCTTATTTTTTATATTTTACACATATATATTTGCTGAATTAAATTGTCCTAATTAAATACACCTTGAGCATTACTACTTCATTTTAATTTTATCTTACATAAGGTCTACTTACGGGCTATCTTAAAATCGTTAGGCTTGATGCAACGAATATAAGACGGTTCTTTACCCATGAGAATTTCAACCAGATTATTCAAACTATTTTTAAATTGAGTTATGGCGGTCTCCGGGCGTTTTTTACTGGTTAAATCTTTCACATCGAATACACTCTGTAACCAATATAAAATTGCAAAAGTTGCAAAAAAACGTAGACAATTTTTGAAACCAAACCAAAGAAAATATTTACGCGAAAATATACGAGAGAAATTGAAAAAAAAACTTCTAAAGTTTAATTTTCGAAATTGAGAAATGTCACTTCTTGAAGTTTGAAAATAAATTCTTTCTTACTTTTTTAATGGAGAAATTAAATTTTACCTTTGTAATGGAATTCGTTGTATGCGACATAACTTCGCGTAAATCTCGAAATAGTAAATCATTATTTTTCTCGAGGAATCCGCGTACGTTGTATGTGACATCGCCGGCGTAATGTACTAATCGGAATTCCTGAAATATCAAACTTATTCTTACATTCTCAATTTTGAACGAATCTCACAAGTAATTACCGTCGTAATCGCTACAATAAATAATATAAAATTGATTAGCAAATAACATATTTATATATAATCGAACAGGTAAAAAAATTAAATTAAATCAATTAAAATAATTGTGAAATAATCGAATGAATAATTTAGTTTTTCTTTAATGTTTCAAGCTATTACTATTTATGATTTAATTTAATATTTAGTATAGAATTCTTACATCTCGTCCCATAATTTTTTGCGTATGTATATCAGCCTTTTGATGACTGACATAGTGAGGATGATTGTTCAGATTTACGTTCAATTTCTCCAGAAAGCTCATGTCCGTCGGTTCTCCAGGTCGCAAACACTCCTCATCCATTAATGATATTATTCCTGCCGCATTAACAATTAATTAATAATAACATGTAACTACGAATGTAGGTTGGCCGAATTTTATAAAAATTCAACCTTTATACTTCTCTTCAATTAAATCGCAGATGATCTTATTATTGAAATAGTCTACGTTCTCCCAAGTTATCCCTTCGCGCAGGTATTCCTCTTGCTCTGATTTTAATGTCAGTTGGATGAACAATTGTTGCAATTTCTCGTTGCAAAAGTTAATGCAGAATTGCTCGAAGCTATATTGAAGTAACGAAAGAAAGATCATTAACTAAACATAAAATTAATACCATCTTATCTGCATTATACTGGTGATAATTAATTTTTATTTAAAAAATCTCACTCCTTGCGAATAAAAGTATTAATGTTGAATATAAATAAAAAATATATATGTAATAAAAAATATATAATTAAATAAAAAATATATATGTATAAAATAATAAAAATGAAAAATAAAGTGTTGAAATTCAGAAAAGTATATTTTTCTGAAATTATGTTATTCATGGGTCATAATATTTTTATTGTAAAATTTTTCAGCGTAAATAATTGTTACTCGACAGTTACCTGTTTTTTTGAAAGATTTCAAAACCATAAATGTCCAAAATGCCCATGACCATTCTGCGCCGAGGATTAGTCTGGGGCTGTAGAGACTTGTTGAGTCTAGTCACGAGCCAGGTGAATAATCTGTCGTACACGGCCTTCGCCAGTGCGTCTCTTGCATAAATAGCCAATTCTCTATTCAAGGGTGAAACCACCACGTCACCATGAGCATCTATGGTGCGATGAGTAAACGCCTTTGCCAGTCGTTTCACGTCGCATCCTAGCAGCTATTCAATCACAAGTCAAGAGTGTGACATTTAGCAATTTGCAAGTAATGAATTTAAAAAAATTTATGCGCATATAACGAAATAATCTGAAATAGAAAAAAACTACGCAATGAAATGAAAATGATAAAAAAATATTAAAACGCTAATAATTTTAACAAAATATAATAGACTAATGATTTTAACAATAATGTCTGTTTTTGACCTTGCAAATATATTAACAATTTTAATGCAAACGATTTCAGAAATAATTACCGTAGCGACGGCATCAACGGCCGCAGGTTTCAGAATAGTCGCCACACCATCCTCTTCCGAGAAACCCACATTGCCCATGTGCAGCACCGACGCGACTATGGCAAATAAGTCGTTCTGTTCTTGTTGAGACATCTGCATAGTCTTCATGGCCCGAATGACTTCTTTATATTGATTAGCATCATCGATGGTATCCACCGTACCTTTCGTCTAAAAAATCGGTTTACGAATCAACAAAGAGATTGTAGAAAACAAATTTAACAGAAGCGAAAAGATTTCAATTTAAGAAATAAAATATGAAATATGACAGGACTTACACCGTTACTTAAATAGAAGAAAGTGTCGAGGTTTCTTTTCAAGAACAGTTTTCTCAATGTGTCGTCGTCTGCACCCCCTAAAAGCTGATAAAAGATATGAAAATTTCGTTCGCCAACCGATTGATGGACCACTCGAGACTTCTCCAGCAAGTAATTCAAGATATTTCCACCGACTGGATCTCCCTAAAAATACGTGAAAGTGTTATCCAACAATGTTAAACCAAAGGCTCAAAATGCTTCTACAAATACAAATGAATCAAGAGAAATCGATAACTTTAACTTTCTACGGTAAGTACAGGAAAATTCTCTTGTATAATATTAATAAATATTTCTCTCTTTCTTTCTCTTTCGAATTATTGTCATAATTAGCACAATTGTTATTTTTCAGAGAGTAATAAACTTTGATGAAAATTTTCTACAATTTCTTTTAATCTCGCTTTTATAAAAGAACACTTTACTAAATTGGATTTTCACCTGAAAATTGAATTGCACGTCCATATACTTTCCAAAGCGAGATGAATTGTCATTGCGGTTGGTCTTTGCATTACCGAAAGCTTCCAGTACAGGATTGCTGCCAATCAATTTATCATTCACCTCTTCCACTTGTTTTTTATGCCCGGTAGCAGCAGCGATAAATTCCAAGACCTTCTTAGATGCCTCCGTTTTCCCAGATCCCGATTCACCTTAGATGCGAAGGAAAGACGTAAAAATGTAAAGAAACGAACCCGATAAAAAAGAGCGACAGAAAGGAATTATACAAAATTCGACGCCATTGTAAAGCAAATAAAAGTATGACTTCTTACCAGAAATCAGGATGCATTGATCGCGATTCTCTTTAGCCAGGGATTGATAGGCGGTGTCTGCGAGAGCAAAACTGTGAAAATGAATTTTTAATAATTTACAGAAATATCGACGTTATGTTTTGTTATACAGGCCAGTGCGAATTCGTCGCACTTTCTTTTACAAACTTTTCTTGGCAAAAATTGAACAAATTCGTTCTGGAATATCGACAACACGATAATGACAACGCGTGATTGCTTACATGTGGGGAGGTGCTTCGAAGAAATTTCTCCCATGGTAGTAAAGGATGGTTTCCGTCGTGTAGATGGGCAGTTTCTTGTAAGGATTCACTGACACTAATACCTGGCCGATGTATGTCTGCGATATTAAAGATAAAACATTTTTGAAATCTCAAAATTTATTCATCTCATTAATTACAAGACAATATATAAAATTAAATTTAAAAAGATAACAAAAAAAGATATATTCTGCTTCTGTCTAACAAATTACATTTACAATTACATATTGAAATAACAAAGAACTTTTATTTTTAATTTTGCGCTATTTTTTGTTACGCCGTCCCTTACGTAAATGAGATCCTGTTCGAATCGTTTTTTTAGATTACTGATGAAGGAGGACTCGCTACGGAAATCCTCCAGTAGGACAAAGTCCTCAACACCGACTCGGTCACGCTCGTGCAGTCCGCGCTCCATGTTTCCGTACACTTTCTGGTGCTTGAGGACTTCCGGTTTTGCGCCGGGTTTTCTGAAGACACCCCCAGTATCAACTGTTTCCGCGCTGCAAATGTTCAAAAAAAATGAGCCTAACATCTTCCGGATATTATACATAATGAGCTTTCATTATTCACAACGCACAACTGTCCATTAATTGAATAGGATTAGTCTGATAGAACTTTTCAATTTTACTTATAATAAGACAAAAACAAGAAAATTAAATTAAATTGATACATTTATTCAATTATTTCATAGTCATACTGTATATATACAATATATATAATTATCTATAAATATATTTATATTATAAATTTGTTAAAAAAATTTACTCATTGTCACTTGGAAAAGTAGATATCAAAGAGTAAAAACTGGTTTTCAGAGTCAAATGCGATTATTTGTGTGTGATTTAACGTGTTTATTAATATTAAATTCTATGTAATAATAGAAATCGTTTTTGCTCCACTTTGAGCCATTCTCAGTGATAAAGTGATAAATAAATTAAATAATCTCAAGTTCGTCGAGCATAAGTAATAACGAGCGACGAGTATTTAAAAAGAGAAAAAAAATTAAATGTACAGAAAGGTATCATGTCTGAAAGGAGTTACTCAAAAAAAAGAGGAAAGAAGAAAAGGAAAAGAGAACTCTAATATTTATAATCTGTAAAGATTTTGAACGGTAAGGTGCATTGTAACTTTATTATAAATAAAAGATGTGAAATGCATTCACCAAGTCAAGTATAAAGAATATGTATAAAGTATAAAGAATATGAAATTTATGAATGAAGTATAAGGAACGAGTAAGATGGTTTTAAGCGGCGATAATACATATGAATGGTGTTATATTCTAAGAACTTTGTTTCAATGACAACTTGTTGATTCAGCTGTCAATTATTGACTAAGAAAAATACGAAGTTCCGCAAACAGTAAACGTTAAAACAATTGCATCGATCGATAATTATCAAAATACTACGTCGATACATTCACAGTGAGGCGATAATCCATTTATCATAACAAATATTATGGGTGAAGAAAAAGGAAAGGGAAAGAGGATTTAAATTAATGAAAAAAGAGAACGGAAATAACTGCACGTATGAATTCATAATGTATTTCATTGAGATTTTTATGCTGAGAAAGTGACTGTAATGGGCATAGTTTACAATTTAATTAAAATAGAGACGTATGCATAATGCAGATATTCTGTGTCTTGTTTGTAAAGTAATATCATTAATTTGCAGCTAATATGTGCCATTTTAAAGGCCAATCGTTTTGACAAAAATCTTTCCTTGTTTAAAATGTTGACATTTTCTCAATTAAATTCGCGATTGTGGTCGATTCTACGTTCAGTGATGACTAAAAGAGAAATTATGTTCCTGTGGATACAGTGATAATGCTCCGAGATTCTGGTTTGGATGCGTCACAATCTTTGCACAATATCTTATACATAACGTCTTTCATTGAACTGATTGGGAAAGGATTTTTATGAAACCTTTACGAACCTTTTTTTTTATGAAATTTCTAAGTTTGTTGAGACTATAATACATATATGAGATTATAATATAATAACGTCCTTGGCCACATTCTTAAATTTTTCCGAAATGGTTAGGTTATACGGAATTGTGGACCAAGGATACTCATTTCTGTTGTTCCCTGTGGAATTTGCATTGCTCTGCTTGTATATCCGTTTATTAAGAAGGGCTTTTAGTCTATTGTTAATTGTGTCAAAGATGAAATTTAATGGATAGTCAATGTCTTGCAGAATATTTATTATCCGTTTGAGGTTTTTTTGGTGGAATTTAGGTTGTGACAGTGAGAATACTTTGTTTACCATGCCTCTTTTTGAGAAAGATGTTGAGACACGAAATTTAGATATTTTCCCGAAAATATGATTAAGTGATTTATGATACCAAACAAATTCTAAATTATCACACTGCTCCTTATCATTCAAAATCTCTATAAATAGATTATGAATATTAGAGTTCTTTTTTCTTCCCTTTTTTCGAATATCTTCCAGACATGCTTTCTTTCTATACATATATTTAAATTTTCCTTTTTTTATTTTTTCTTATGCTCGGAGAAATTGAGCTTATTGAACTTATGTATCATTTTATCACTGAAGATGACCCGAAGTGAAACCGAAACAATAGCAAGTTTACTGAATATATCAAATTTAACGCATACCGAGTATTTTGTTAAGTTCTCTTCTAACAAAATAAATTTTTTTAAACTAACTCTCTCTGATGGACATTACAACAAATATGAAACTTCCGTACATGTATTGCAATGTACATTTTTTATCAGCAATATTATTTCGTTCTGCAAAGTAATTTTTCTCACTCAATAAAATATGTAAAATATTTGTGTATACTATACTATATATTCCGTAACGAAAAGATTAAAGCGGAAAGATATCAAAAGAAAGAAGCCGCGGTATGTTTACTCTTCCTAACGAGAGCGATGCTTCTATAAACCTCAGGTTCAAGTTTCACTTCTCCACTTTTTTGCGGCATCCCTGATCAGCTATCGGTGAATCTTCTATAAAACATATCCTATCTACTGTAGAACGCTATTGAGAAAGCTTTTCAGTAAAGCGCATCTAGCGGATCTACAACGAATCATCTCTATATTTAAACATTGATGAAAATTTTACAATTAGTAGTAATAATATATTTTAATTATTAAGAATTAAATTTAGTATTTATGTTAAAAAGAACATTTTATTTACTTTTGTATTGTTCAAACAATTTGTATTGTTATTTAGAAAGAAAATTAAATTGTTAACATATAAAAGCAAAACATACAAAATATATTTATCGAATATCATTTGTCATTAAAATTTATCTAATTATATTATCTATTACTAAAAATTTATCATTGTAAAATTAAAAAAGATTTGATAGCTCTGATAGATTTCATGTTTCACCTTTTATATTGTAGTAACGTTAAAAATTTATTTAACAGGTGGCTTGTAAAATCGCCATTCTATTTCGCGACCTTGCAAACGATAAGAATTCAGATTAGATATCAAAGTCCGTAACATTCAACGCTCGTAGACAATAGAACAAATGGCGATAGATCGGTCGACAAATATTTCTACATGCACGAATAGATAAATGATATGAAAGAAAGAGAGAGCAAAATTATCGTTTATGATCATGTAAATCGTCGTATGAAATTCTGACAGCGGAGAGTTATAAAGTCCTGCCTGATGCCGACAAATAATAAGCTACAAATTAAATTCGACATTTCAAATTTGACAGACTTATTGGAAGGTTACTCTTCACGAAAATAACTTAAGTTAACTTCTCGGTTTGTTTAAAATCTACACAAAAATTTTCAGCACTCACCCCATGTTTCTGCAATCCTATTGGCACTTGCGCCTGCGATATAGGGAAAGAAACACGAAATCGACTCGATTATCTTCGTTTCGGCACTGTTAATCGCGATCACAAATTCCAACTCTAGTCCTCGCTACCTGGTTAGAATAAAAGCGAATTCGTCAGATAAGATAAACTCGAATTTGCCGATTCATGACATCTGATATTATCGGATCTAAGCGGAAGAGATTAGATGGTTGCGAATGTTCGTTTTTAAATCGATGAAACAAAAATCGTCTTATCGATGGGAGCTTAGATGGAAATTTAAAAAATTATAATTCTAAGTAAAGCTATTGTTAATAGTAAAGAAACTTTATCGTACTTCTCGAGTGTTGTGTTATTGCTCAAAGAATTTATATATAATAACGATTGATGCAATCATCTAGGAGATAACAGAGGATATCGAAAGATTTCAGTGGTATGGTAAGCAAACTTCTTTGCGATTTTTAATCTTGGAGCGGTTCACGTGTCATCCGCTTTAATATCTCCCTGCGTCGATAAAATTCATAACGCTTCTTCGAAGCGATTTCTAAAAAGATTAATTACATTTATGCTCAATGAACAAACAAAAAACAGATTTATTTCAGAAAATGTTGTAAATAATATACGTCTATCTCGTGGAAATCTCGTCCTTTCCAATTTTGCAGAGTACACTTTTATCTTTTCCAATAATGTCCCTATATCTTTTTCTTTCAGTTCTGTGCAATTAGATTTATTTATAACAAAGCTTTCACGTTATAGAAATTTTATATCTATAATCCACTTTTTTTCTAATTTCACGCGCAATAAAGTAGTATCTTTTACAACGATACATAAATCATTTGTTCAATATACGAGTCAGTCGTGAGGGATCGCGAGTCACCAGGTAGAAGACAATCCGTCATCCTATCCGATAATACTTAAACGTAAACACACAAGAAAATTGATATTAAGTACTTCGATGTTTGGCCCGACGTGTTCCGGTTCGCGCGTTATACACGACGACGAGTCGTGCGTTCACTTTGCGTTCGTTTCGAGATGTCAACCGAAGAGGAACCGGAGAACGGGGAAACCACCTTGCGACTGTTGCTCAAGAGTGACCCGGCGGTGACCACCACCTTCCGTCCATCGCCCGTCGGCGATTCCCTCTCCCGCTCTCCTCTCGTTATCCGCACGCCTGATAGCGGAACGAAACGGCGCCTAACTGCGAAATGTATTGGAAGGTAAACCTGCGTAAGAATGGCTACTGTCGGAGCAGCTCGTAGTAGACTCACATTACATGCATTAACGGTCTGTTTCATTTCTTGAACGAATAACTATATCAACGATAAAAGAAAAATTAGGTATCGAGACTTTCTATAAATCTTTCAGTACTGAATTTATCCACTAAAAATATTAAAAAAAATAAATATCGTAAACTTTATCTTCTGTTTAATTCTTTCTACATAAAAAAAAAAACGATATAACGTAATATTAGGAAGTTTCGTAAACGCTTCCTATGTTAAATCACAAAGTATCTAATAAATAAATTAAATATTATATTAAATGGCGGGAATATTAAATTTTTGTCGCGATCAATAATTTTATCGTGTTTTGATAGGCTTTTATGAGTGCAATAGAATTTGATGATTATTAAAATTAAAAGTGTTTCAAAATAGGAAAGATTATTAACGTTACATAACGTATCTATGCAAATCAAAATTTTAGAGATTACTCGACCGCAAAGTGTCAAAATGCAATTGCAGATTAATCGGTGCAAAGCCAGGATTAATCGATAACAAAGCACAGATAAACCGCAATAAAGGCCCGCGTATCTAATCTAATCTAATCTCGAATCGTTCTCTCTAGACACGCACATATATGTATATAGGTAACAGGTTCCTGCAAAAACTAATAAAAATATTCGTGACTTTCCACTATCGGTATACCGTTGTTGTGTAAGATTGATCGCATAACATTCTCTGTATGCAATTCTTATCGCGATGTGGGATTTACGTCGTATTGTTGCGTTAATCGTTGGCATTAATCTTTCGACCAAATTGATCGAATCTCAAAACGCGGCGAGAAAATGTCTAGGGCACTTTCGATTACAATATTACTTTGCATTTACAATCTCGCTTTTACAATTGCGTAAATCGATTAATTACTTATTTAGATACGATCTAAGCACGAGATGAAATTTCAATCCAAAAATATCCAGTTTATGAATATCAAAATATATACGGCCGACATTCATGAATAAAGAGAAAGCTAAGTTGAGAGAGGAAAGAGAGACGGCGTTATTATTAATTATTAAGATCGCCAATTAAATGAAATAAATTTATCTCCGGCGCGAACCAGTCTGTCTTTCGTGGAAGCGAGAAATCGATGTGAGTCATTGATACTCCGGTCGTGAACCCCATTCGGCGTGCAATCTTCCCTCGCCTTGACGGATATCGAAGAGGTATCGCGAATGCGGGTCGCGGCGAGCGACGTGCACATGGTGTTTTACGGCGGCGGGAATTATCAATCGCGATTCGCGATACAAAGAGGACCATTGTCGCGGCTCGCCGTTATCGAAAATGTTGCGTACGTAACGAGCGAGTATAGACAGAAGCCAGTCACGTACGTTCTGTACAAACTGTTCTGCCGCGATTTTATAATTTTTTTTCTTTCCTCCGTGCTTCGAGGGATGAGTCACGCGAAAGAGACAGACAAGACACGTTTGGAGTACCAATGTCGAAAAAGTAGTCCGGATAAGAATGTCATTTATGTGCGGCCTGCCACCGCAACTTTTTGCATCTTCTGCATATTTACCCCTGATTTACAATGCAGATACATTGAGCTACATTTGTAGCGCTGACTTTTGTCGCGCTGCAGGATTGTGGAATCGACCAATGGTGTTTAAACGCGTCATTTCAAAAAATTGTCGCGCGACGAAGAAAACTACAAGAGATGAAGCTCTTGTCGTGTCTCGCGAATCTTGACAGATTGTTGTCGTGAAAGTAATAACAAAATAAATAATTGCACCACTGATCATGATGCATTTGTCGCAATATTTCGGACTTAGCCTATTTTTTGTCGCGCTACAAAAGGAACAAAAATCGCGCTGCAAATATAGCTCAGTGTCTCTGCATTAATTGTAAGACTGGAGTAAAATATATATGGATTGTCTTTTCGCCGACAGATCGCCCGGCTGGTCGGCGAGGCCCGTTTCTCCCCAGCGATAATATCGTTCGCTGGGAAACTTCCGATTAGCGTGACATCCCTTATTTGATTAACGCGAGAGTAGAATCGATCGTGCGCCGCGCCACGAAACGGAAAGTCGTCCCGTTGCATTTTTCTGCTCGCGGCCCCGAATCGGGGACGCTGACGTAATGCGTCGATGAGTCAAGGGGAAAAAAAGGGGTCCTTCGGACCGGTCGCGGGACGCTCGACGAATAAGAAAAAATCGACGAGCCGTCTTGAGGTCGGTCCTGCACGAAAATCCCGCACGACGCACGCGGCGGGAATACGTTACGTCGAAAAATTCCGTCGAGAAAAATTTCCGCACGATAATCGCGACGGCGACGAGAAACGTTAGTCGTCTTCTCCATCTTGTTAGCGTTACGTGAATTTCGAGCGATTGACGGTGTGAACTAATTAATGATATTTCTACACTGATCGTGAGAGAAAAGTATGCCATTTGCGACTGTAATTGCATAGTAAAATAATTGTAGATAAGAATATCATTTTTACAGTAGTTATTATTATAATATTGGTAATACTAATAATATGCTCATAGTGATGCCACGTACAATAGTTACTATTATATTATTTTATAGTACAATTAACTTACTAAATTAAAATCTCGTCTTAATTAATAACAATCATATTATAAGTTGCATGGACCAAATTATGATTATGAGGACTTTAATAAAATGTTAAATCAATCATAATTTATTTTGTTAGAATAACTATAAAAATGGATTGGGGTCCAAAAATCACTATAAATTATAATTATATTGTAGTTACTGCAACTATTTTTTTTCTCTCACAATCAGTGTGGAGAAACTTCTAAAAGAGATTTTCTTGCTTTTTTTTCTCTTCTTTTTTCTTACTTGTTGTTTCTGTCATCTAATTGGTGAATTTAAACGGCGAATTTTGGGGGACTGCTCGCCATGCTACAATTACGCAGCGTTATCTAGGTGATTGGGTAACTCTCTTATTCTTTTGCGTCCGCGTCTGGTGCACATGCACCGTTCATTTAACTCGCCGAGGACAACGCAACCCATTTCCGGAAACCGGTTGGTCTTTTGTCGGCTAAACTCGCGCCTTCGACAGCAGGAGAGACGGGTTTTCACCGCGCGGGACCATCGTTTTCTTGCGGATTTTACATTCGCGGGCTGAATAGCAAATGTGAGCGTGAGTCCGTAAAATTATGTTCTCGAACGAGGGTATACGTTGTTCTTCAAGGTAGAGAACGCGGCGAGACAACGAGCGGCGCAAAATTTTTCCAGACCGCGAGGAACGTTTCTAAGAGCATTCATTTCTCGGCCTCGGTTGATCAAGCGATCTTTCACGTCAGTTCAGCGAGTCGCTTCTTTCCCCGCTAATTTGTTACTTCATCTTCATTATTTTCATTACAAAATTTGAGGCTTTCGCGTGCACGTGACTAGCTCGATTTCAGTTCACTTCATCAGGGACGAACAATCTGATACTGAAATGTTCACGAAACGTCGGAATCAAATCGAGAATTTTTACGTGCCGTAACTCACGTATCAAATAATTCCAAAATTCTGTAGCAACTTTCTAAACTTTCTAAATGGATAAAAACACTATCCTCATAAACCCTCGAGACCCTTGATCCCTTCATTTGACTAAATATCGCATATTTAAGTATCATAAAACTCTTTTTCTTGCTATCTAAGCGTTCTTTTAAATACCTTAATATCCAAGATATCTCTGCAATTAATCCTAGACTGTCCGAATAATCCAGTTTTATTACTGTTCGTTTCATTTAAAAACTACGTGCTTTCCCTTTTTAAAAAACCAATCACAATTTTTATTGTAACACATTACGTATTGATAGGCATCTCGACTTAAATTCCGTCTACTTCATTTAGCTGAAGATCCCTCTCGAATTACGCGAGCTAAGTCTTAATCGTCTCTCATAGCTTATATATCTTCGCTTTATATACTTGCCTACACTGTTAAACTCGTAGTGTCAAAATTAGACTCAATTTGAATCATTTTTAACTATTCCATAGTCGCCACTGCTCCTATTTAATATTTCATTAATTTTGACTAAAAGGAAGGTAAAATTTTGACTAACATGGAAGTTAAATTAGATAAATTAACTTCAATTTTAGTCAAAATTTACGTTCCTTATAGTCAAAATTAATGAAATATTGAGTAGGAGCAGTAGCAACCCCATAGGAGTTCACAGTGTAGTGCCGAATAAAGTCTTATAAAAGGACAATTGTCTATCT
>VBVQ01001059.1:0-41096 GCA_011636635.1 Tetramorium simillimum
AAAAATATAATTATTTTATTATTATGTTAGCACTGTTCCGTACGGATGTGTAGGAATTTAACTTCTTATTGTAATGCAAAATTTCTGGTCGTGTACTAAATGTATTATATCATATATCAAAAGGTATTACACATATAAAGGTTTAAAAAATATATAAAATTTTGCATTACGATAGATATAGTTTCTTATTTTCTTGCAAAATTCTTACGGACACGTAATGCAATTTAAAAAAGGTATAAAAAGCATCCACATGTAATTATAAAATTAGTTCTACAATCTTTTGCAATAATTCCGCATAACATTTTGTATATTTATAGTTTGTATTAGATAGAAATTAACCATTTCATTAATTTTGTTACAAGTACAAAAGGAATCAAATTTTATATGTCCAGTAAAATCGACATAAAATATTCTTAAGACGTTTTTTAAGCATCTCTCTTAAAAAGGCATTTAAGAAACGTCTTTAGGACATTTTATATCCCGATTTTGAACATTGTGCTATCTGAATAGTAACTTTCAATGATGGTTCAATAGTTTTCTTCACTATTTATACCTAGCAAATAATACAAACAAGAATAAAATTTCGGTAAGAATCAGTAATTTTTACAGTAATTCTAAAAAAATTTTTTTATAAATCATCATTTTTTATCACTTTTTTGCAAACATAATTTAAACATTATAAGCTTTTTCAACAATTTTCTGAATTACTTTAATTGATATTTCAACAATTTTTCATTAAAAAGTAATGCACTTTCTAATTTAATTCAACAAAATAGTAATTTTCATATTAATTCCTCAAATTCATTATAAATTAACATTTTTCATCAATTTTTCGTAAAAATTATCTAAATCTTTTCCAATAATATTTCGAATTATTATCATCAAAATCTCAATAATTTTTTATTAAAAAATAATCTACTCTTCAATTTAATTTAGTAAATTTCATGAAATCTACTGATTTCATTTTTTTCTGTATTTTTCAACAAAATATGTTTATTTTTCTTATATTTCATCATATTATATTGAAATTTATAAGGAAAATTATGATTCATTTTGATATGTATTTTGAATTTTTTCAATCATTTTCATTTAACTTTTCATCAATTTTCATTTTCGATAAAATATTTCCATCAGGGTACCGTTAACATTATAAATTAGCGAAAACACATATGGAAGGAGGAGGTTCAATAAGGCCGATTTTTGGGCGATAAATGTCGCACTTACTTGATGAAATATTCGTACAGTTGAGGTTGAGAGCTTTCAAAACACCCTATGAAAACTTTTTTATTGCTTTCCAATGACATTTAGGCTGCGTTCGCTTTGTGCACGCTCACGTGCTGAAAGCACCATTCTATCTTTCTTCGATCTATAATAAGCAACAAAGATAGAGTGACGTTTTCAACACGCGGGCGCCCAAAGCGAACGCAACCTTAGAGATTTTTATTTAATTGTGTTTTGTTACGCGCATAAAATAAACTACAGTGGCGTCGTTCAGGTCAGTAACGTAATTCTGTACGTTTACCTTATGCGTTTATGTGTAAATGCTACGACTGTTTGTAGAATATATCAGCATACAAAATGTACACTGATATATTCTACAGATATATCAGGCTATATCAACGCGTATGATTAATTTACTGATAAATCTTTTCAGATATGATATTATTATACTATTAGATTTCATTATTATGAAAACTTGTTCGGTGCTAACGATATCACCGGTCGATTACCAGCTTGATTAACGACGTATCTGGCCTTTAAAGCTGGCGGTAGATCCTGTAAGCTCTGGGCCTGAGCGAGACTCGGCCGAGCGTCCAAATCGTTGTCGTCGAATCCAATATTACGTGCATAATTTGGTTGAAATTGTTGATAACGTGGTAGAAATTGTACGGATTTCTTTGGCCTTGTCTTCCAGCTTATTTTCGGTCCATCTCGGTCCACGGTGTAGATACTCGCGTCGCTCAGTAAGACGCAGAGAGCGATGACGCTCGCGATTCGCAATATCATGGTACACGGCTACGTATGCGCTCGGTGATACGTAATTGAAGCAGAGACTACTCAGCGATATTTCCCTCGAAGTGATGCTCGGGAGCAAGTGCGCTTGACAAGTGACCGATGCTGACTGCGCGCGCTTTACGAACTTGGCGATTAATGACGAGTCCGTGGACTGAAGATATACATTCCGTTTCATGCACGATCATGCGCATGATACGTCATTTATCTTTCTTGTTCGCCAAAAAATAAACAAGGAACGCACCACGATTCTCGCGACCTGCGCAGTGCGCAGTGAAGACAGATTTGGCAGATTAGATCCCTTGACGCGTTCGTTATCGCGTGCGTCTGGCAAATCGCACGCAACGCGGCAAGGTTTGAAAACTCTTTCTAAATTCCAGATAGAACGGGGAGTCGTAATAATGTCGAAGTGACGTTAAAATGATAAGAATATGACTATATTTTCAATTATAATTCGATTCATTTTTTTTTGTCATTTTGACATCATTTGATGTCTCTTTGACGTTATTATGACTTTTTATTCTACATACTCAG
This sequence comes from Tetramorium simillimum, assembly GCA_011636635.1. NCBI lineage: Eukaryota > Metazoa > Arthropoda > Insecta > Hymenoptera > Formicidae > Tetramorium > Tetramorium simillimum. Next base: position 2,548 of record VBVQ01001059.1, read on the forward strand.
GTAGAACAGAAAGTCGATAATGTCAAAGTAACGTCAAAATGACAAGAATATGAATACGAAAATTCAGCTTTCAATCATTTTTTTGACATTCTGATATCATTTGATGTCATTTTGACATTATCATGATTTTCTGTTCTACTCGAGTAGGACGATCTTTTCATAACGTCGCGCTGTGTTTTATTGTAGGCTTGCCCTCGCGGGAAAGAACTAAAGTGGTGTCGAGCGGAAATCGGCTCACGTTTGATACATCACGAGTATTGTTCATCAACATGTTGCATTGTTCCCTACATTACAAACTTGAAGTAAAATCGCCATTAACTCCTAACTCCGGATTCCGTAAGGCGTAAAATCCGGATCGGCGACGAATCGATTTCGCTCGCCGCTCGGGAAAGACAAGCGAACCGTTTCCCCGATCTCGTAAAATTTTAGAAGACCGTTTGTGGCGCCTGGTTGTGGTGCAAGGTCGAAGAAACTGGTACGCCGGCCGCTGCGAGGCACTCCGCTCCGATGTGGGTCGTCGTCTAACTGTTCTACGTACCGTTTCTCCGCCCCTGACTCTGTATCCTTCGACAGCAGCAGCAGCAGCAGCAGCAGCAGCAGCAACAGCGAGCGCACACCTACACAATGATGTCCGTGTACCCCACGCGCTATATATTATATCGTACGGTAATATTAGCGGCAACATGATCACAAGAACTCGATAGCGTGCACGCCCTTCTTACACCTCCTTCGTTCGAGAGGATCTTTTCCCTCGTTGCTATCGAAAACTGCTGAAATTCAATTACCAATTAATACACGCGAAATTTTGTTACCAAACAATATTGCGTCAGAATTTAATAAAATAATTTTATTAATTTTTATATTACATTGTGACAAAAATGTTTTTCTAGTTTTAGACATTTGTATCTACCAGAATTCTCCAGATTTAATTATTCTATACTGATGGCGGGATTTAATTTCTCGCTTTTAACGTTACGAAGACGAAGCTTTGTAAAATCGCCTGCTGGAAAGTGTATTCTTGAACGAGGATCCATCCGTCCGCGTCGCCTCCGACGTCCGCCTTTTTACGCGTTTTACAAGTAAATGCAGATTTCCGTTATCCTTTTATCTTATTGGACACCACGCCGGGTTTTAGTTATCGCCTCTCTGTAATCGTCCGCTTCCTCGTTTCTTCCTCGCCTCGCGGACGGCCGCGGCGTTCTCCTACTCTTCGGGTCATTTGGAGCGAGATCTTCCTCCACCGCGTGTCCTCCCGCCACCTCTTCGTCTTCTCTCTTACCGTCCTGACGACAAGGCTGTTCAGTCGTTACACGACCTTCTTCCAGGGTTACGTTCCTGCCAGTTTCCCGCGGCTCCGATTTTTCCTCCTCGACACGCGCCGATTGCGTTCGCAGAAGAAGCGATTTTTCACCGTCGAGTTAACGCGAAACCACTTACACGCGATTACTACATTCGGATCAGATGTATTATATCGAAAATCGTGTGTGGATGAATCAGTGAACGATCGCGAGAGCACAGGGAGTTGCGAGAAGCCTAAGGGAGGCCTCGGTCTGTCGGCGGTCCACTGCTTTTCCACGTAATCGAGGTACAACGAATTCTGTTTTATAAAAAATTATTCGACATATTTATACAATTGATAAGAAAGCATTTTTCGATGAGATTCATTATAGCAAGCTCATCGGCTCCAACAATAAAATGCGGAACTAATAGACGCAGATAGCACAGAGAATCTAAGAAAAATTCTTTTTGAATTCCCGAATTATGAAGTAAATTCTTTTTCCGTTTCATTTCAATTCTAAAAACATTTTTAAGAGTTCAAAAAAATTCATTTTTATGTCATCAATTCTAAGCTTTATTTCGAATATAAAAGGAATTCTTTTTATATCCTTTTATGGAATCTTTTTTAAAATTTTCGGATTTTTAAAAGATTTTCTTTTGAGTTCATATTTCGAACAGATTTTACGATAATTCATAAAAAATTTAGAAAAGTAAATCTTTTTTGAGTTCCTAACGATCATCTGTGCTATTTCAGGAATTTTAATTGAAAAATTTATATTTTATTATATTACATTATATTAATGTATTAATTTTTACATTAATACATTAATACTTTAATTAATACATTAATAAATATGTAATTGACGCAACAATTCTCTAACTGGATTAAAGTTAAAATTTTTAAGAGGCTATCAGAACATAATACAAAACAACGAAACCTATCGTTTAGAAAAAGAAGATACCAATTGGCATCCTCGAGATTTGCATGCACTAATGTAATAATCTCTCGCAGTTAGGAATGTAATATTCGAAATCCAGAGCGAGATAATCGCGCGCGTGAAATGTGATTCGCGGGACTCCGCGTGCGAAACTGAAATTACACAATTCGGGGGCAAAACCCCCGAAGGAGGGAACAAAGTGGGTCATACTGACCAACATCACCTGGCCGCCGTGTCCCATTCACCGTGTGAGGAAATACCGAGACACCGGGTCACGACCACGGACGCTACGGTCCGTGTTATGAATGGTGAGCGGCGTTAGACGATTTTTTTTTTTAACGGGCGAATACATGTCACCGTGCAACGTTATTCGACCTGGATATTAAAGCCAGATAGGATTATCACAGCCGTAGGACAACTCGCGGAGGAAACGTAAGACGGAAAGGCCGTGTAGAAAGAGAAAAGAAAGAGACGGTGCGATGCCGGAAGACGGGCGGAGAGAGGCCGCTGAAACCCGTTATACATCGAAACGGAATTCCACTTGACGTAATACAGTCTATCCCCATACATTACAAGTTTATCGGAATGTCGATTTGCGAAATTTGCATTTATCCCCGAAGACAAATCCCCCTCGAAATTGTGCATACATTTACCGTCTATTTATTATGCCACTCACGGATCGGCTTCAGTCGAACGGAACTTGTTTGGTGTAACGGCCTTACATTTATAATTAGTATCTCATTACGCTAAGACGACGCGTTTACAGTAATATTTCCGGAATTCTCAGCACGATAAGCTAATCTAATTACAATCTCGCATAAATAAAGACCTGTGTATATGCGCGACACAAATAAAATTTAATTATGCCGCAATGTTCAATCGCGTTGCATGTGGGTCGTATGTTTCTTTTTAATGCGTTTCTTTCGCTGTATGAAACGACACCCGCATTCGATAAGAACCGTCATGTAAATACTGTCACCGGCACGCAATGCTGGCGTGAGAAAACGAAAAAAAGAAAAAAATTTCATGAAAAGGAAAGCCAGATATTGCATTGTACAGATATCGTGTGCTATTTATGATGACCACCGGACTGACCGTAGGCATTATTTTCCAGGCGTCGTATGTGAGAGATGCGGAGACGCGTGTGGACGCTCCTCGCCCTTCTGGCGTGCGTGTCGGGCGAGTATCTGATGGGCGGTCATCTGGACAACAGTCCCGGGTCGAAGACCCGATCCGGCAAGATCGAGAGCACCTCCGCGTCGAGGCGCAAGACGCGTGTGGACGACCTTGACCTGGATCTCGTGGCGGCGGAGAGCACCGTTGCCGCTGCCGGCGCCTCCGCTGAGACGTCGACCGGCGACGACGGTCCACGTTACCGTATCCCGTATCCTTTCGCCTTCAACGGCGGCAAGCCGTTCTCTCTGGAGAAGGACCCGATAACCGGTAAGATCGACTTCGAGAAGGCACCGCCCGTCAAGGCTCTCAACTACACCGGCCGTTATCGCGAGCGGGGGGACGAGGAGGGCGAGGACGACGAGGACGAGACGGACGGGGCCGGCGAGGAGGGCGCGAAATTGGGGCAGGAGAAGCTAAGGAGCAAGGACGGCCACGACGTCAGGCCGAACGAGATCAACACGTACACGACTAACTTTCACGACTTCCTCAACCTGCCCGTGCACTACTCCTCGGACAAATACGGCAACGACAAGTACCCGTTGATCTCGAGCTCGTACGCGAACACGAAGGTGCAGAGCGGCGCCAACAGCTACAGCACGTACAATCACCGGCCCCATCATCCGGAGAGCGATCTCTACGTGCGCCCCGTGAAGAACCCGTACCCGCCGATGACGAAGACGAGCACATACAGGACCACGATCATCGACGACGGTCTCAAGGCGAGATGGACGAGCACCGCGAGTCCGTCAACGATCACCACCTCCGCGTCGCCCCTCACGAATTCGTCGCACGTTTTTGCGCTTTCTACCTCGACCAGAGCACCGGTTGTAACCACGTGGAAGCCGCCCAGTACTCCGATCGCGTTTCACTCGATCGACCGTCCGGAGGCGGAAAACGAGAAGAATCTACTGCCGATAGAGAAGCTGCACGCCTCCGGGATCCACGTGGGGTCTCATCGAAATCCGAGCGTCGTTCCAGCGCGGCCGCCGAGCGACGGGACGACGGAGAAGGCGCCGGTCACCACTCGCTACAAGGACCAACCGAATCTCAGCAATCTCGTGCTGTCGAGACCCGAGGCGAAGCCGTCGCAAAACGAAGAGTACAAAGAGTCCTATGACACTTATGAATCGGCGGACAGCGAGAATGACGGTGACAGCGAGGAGAACGACTACTTTTTACCGTTCGGAGATTTATTAAAGGAAGTCGTGAAAGGAACGTCGGTATCGTCTACGACTATTTCCAGTACAACGACATCGACGACGACTCCAAGTACCACTACAATGGTCACCGCGTCGTCGGCAGAAACCCCGACGTCGACAGCCGCGCCTTCGCGATCCGTGTCTTCGACGCTGCCCACCCTCCAGGAAGATGTACCCGCGAACAAACCGTTGCAATTCCCGACGAACATCATGTCGCAACATCCTCTGAACAATGATAGAAGACCGGGCATCACGGAGCGTTACGACGGCATAATCAGTCACGGATACAGGCCGAACCTGATAATCAAGCCGGAACCGGAGAGAGTAGGACCGGGAGTCGTGGTAGAGAGCACGAGTAACATCGTGATACCGCCGGATCAGGACACCGTGTCCTTCGTCCTGGGAAATCGCCAGAACGTCGACGGCAGTTACTACTCGGTCGGGACGGCCGTTGGAGAGAATCCTTACAGCGGTATGTCCGACGCCGACGCTCTTTTCTGGCCGCTCCGCAACGATCCACGCGACCCCACGAAGGAAGTCAGACCTGAGCACTTGCCCGTTTCCGCTACCGAATCGAATCCCGACCGCGTCACGCAGAAGTGGCGGCCGCCCAATTCCAGCCCTCTGAAGAGCAACGAGTTCGATCTGACGAGACCTCAGAGTCCCCTTGTCGCTGCCACGGGCACGGTAGTTCACGACACGAAGAACCCGAGCAAGGAGAAGGATTCCGGCTACGTCATCTTTCCAGACGACGAGACGAAGAACAAGAACATATTGACGGAGGAGCACGTCGTGATCATAAACGAGGCTGACGGCAGCATTCGCGAATTACCGCCCAAGACGACGTTGACGGCGACGACGTCGACGGCGGCGAACAAGACGAAGCTCAGCGTCGCGGACGACGTCATCGGGGATCTGCCGCAGCTCGCTGAGGACCTGGTGCCGCCGGCGGAGAGCTCCAGACCGCCGTCCCAATACTATCATTACCAGTTTGACGGGTCGAGGCCGCCGAGTCCGCACTCGAGACCGCAGCGATTACCCTTGCCGCCGCGCGTCAAGCCGCACTCGGGGCCACCGGCTCCCCCGTTGGACGCCGGAATGAGGAAACGTCCGTACTCGCCGGACACGAAGCTGCCCAACATCCTGCCGCAGTTCCGTCCTAACGCGAAAGCGTCGCACGGTCATCGCGGTCCGGACGTAATCGGGACGGTACCGGGCGGGCAGGGTGTATCCACGAGGATCAGGCAGCCGGTCCATCCCTCACGAAGGCCCCTGCCGCCGCCACCCTCGTACCTTCAGCGCCTGAATCCACCGCCGCCGCCGATTCACGCGGTCAGACTACCCTTCACGCCGACTTCGAAGGACAGTGTTCTGCCTCACGAGACGGAGCCGACGATACGAAGACTTCGTCCTCCGCACGGAGTGCCGTCCATATCGCGCGGCAGCCCGGAGGAGAGCGCGCCGTCGAACAGATTGTTCGCCCACGGCGACGCCGAGAGCGGCGAGAACAGAAAGGAGGATCGGAGTAAGAGCGAGATCGCGGACGAGCGCGAGAACGAGGGCCCGGAGAGATATCCAGAGGAGCCGCCGATGACGCCGCCGAGACCGCCGCTGTTCCCGAAGCGCAGACTGGCGGACCCGCCGCGCGTCGCGACCCTGCAGATGTTACAGCATCACGGTGAATTCGCCGACGAGGGTGACGAGGCTCAGCTGGCGCAGCCGGTGGAACACGTGCTGGCGCAAGAGGCGGATCGCCGAAAGTCGGACAACCACGACCCGTCGGAAATACCGGAGCAGCCTGTCTACGTCGTGTACCCGGTCAACACCGCGGTCAACATACATCCGGACGACTCCAACGAGAAGGACGGCAGCGTCGTGGTGGGCACGCGGGGCCCTCAGCGACCGCTACCGCCCGACACGCTGCTTCAGAACGAGCAGGATGACACGCACGCTGTCTACAACAGCAGACCTATCGCCCTGGACTTCCCGTATTCGCTGGAACGACCCGATCCGTCGTCCGTCTTTCCGGTCGCCGGGATGAAGGAGACGCCCGTGCTGATCCCCAGCGAGCAGCGACAGCAGCAGCAGCAGCAACAGCAAGCTTCTGCTGCGAACGAACGAGAGAACGAGAAAAACGACGCGGTGAATGTAATTCCATATTTGCAGGACTTCCTGCCGTATCGGAAGAAAAACGAGGCGGCGATTTCCGTGACGTTGCATCGCACGGCGGCGTTCGGCACGTCGTCGTCAAGCTCGACGTCGACCCCGTCGACGTTGACCTCGACGCCGATCGCTTACGTTTACACGCCGACGCACGCACCGTATCCGGCACATCTCGACGAAGATTTCGATGACGAGGACCTTGGCGCAGGCATCGGCGCGAAGCAGACGGTGCTCCTGCCGTCGCAACAACCGTCCAGCTCTTCCAGCTCGGCACCGGCGCCGCAAAACTTCATGGCTCCCTTCGTCGCCAGTATAAGCGCCGAGGCGCCCAGCAAGAACGGCTGGAGCGTCGTCGTCGTCGAGCCAGCCGCGGGAGCGGAGCGGAAGTCGGACAGCGACAGCGACGAGACGAAGCTCGTCGACTCGGAAAACGAAACGCAGACCGAGAGGGAGTTCGACGCTGATAACTTCAAGCCGCAGCTCTTCGGTGGTTTCAAGCCGCTCTACGAGTTTCCCACGGAGGACCACATGGAGCATCACGACATCACCGATGCGGACACCGAGATAAACATGCCCAGGCACTCCAAGAAATTGCTGCCTGTACCTGATAAAGGATAATTTGTAAGACACCGGACGCTTCGCTTCTTTTCTCTTGAGTCTTGCTCTCGGACATTTCGCTCACGTTTATTACTACTCTTCTCGCGTACATGCAAAACGAAAACGTTGACGAAAGCGAAAACGAAACGTACGCGCGTAGCAAGGAGAATGAAGAGCGAATGTCTCTGCGCGCTGCTCGATGAAAAGATGCTTTGGTGGTAGAGCCAATTCGAACGATATAGAAGACTGTAATCCATTTTCACTCCGCTTGTAATGTATTATTAATATATAAGAACGTCGCAATATATTTAATTTATTGCAATTAAATGATTAGCATTTGTTAAGCTCTGCCTTGCGGCAACGTTAACATCAGCTAAGCATTGGAATACGTAGAAAATATTGACGCATGTATCACTAAGTATGAACGTATCGAAAGTATCGAAACATTGAATAATAATAAATATTAATATAAGTTTTTCATGAGCAATACTTTTGCAATACTTTGTGCAATTGTATTATATTCGTTAAGTATACCCATTGAAAAAATCCAAAAATTAAACCTTATATTTCCTCACGTAATTTCTTATATTTATATTATTATAATGCGAAATTTTATATTTTTGGTCAAATCATATATTATATATTCACTATTATTTTTATATAAAGATATTTCTCATACAAGGGTATTACAGGGAGGTATTAAATTGTCTAAAAATTATACAGAATTTTCTAAAAGGAAAGGAGATAGGAAAAATTAATTTTTGGCATTTTTTCTCTCTTACGATTTTCTCTATTATGCTGTACTAGATCATACAAATCTTACATAAATTTTTATTTATATAAATGCATATTTTAGATTAAACGCTCTCGCACTACACGTCTTACCCAAATAGTCGTAGATCAAGCTTGAGAACAACGTCACCGCTTTCGACTTCATGCAACTTGATCCTCTTCTGAATTGGTCCGTAAGAATTTTTACTGTCTTTCATTATGTCAGCCACTCTAATCTCAGCGCGACCAAGAAATTCTGCATCAAGACATTCAATATCGGATAGATATTAGGTATTGGACATTGAAATAGTTTGATTTTGAGTATTAATTATTAATCTCGTGTATTCTTGTAAAATTATCAGTTTCCATAATGAGAGTCATACTAAAAATTTACCATCAGGACTGTAGTATCCTTTATCAAACACAGTGATGCAAAGGGTATCCTCGAGCAGATCTTTCACTTGGAATTGCATTGAAGCATCCCACAAAGGACAATCACTTCCGGATACGACACCTGTTCTTTCTTCTTGAGACCCCATAGACACTTTGCAGAATGCATTACACTTTCCTAGAAGAGAAAGAAACGTTTGTACATGCATATGAATCGTCTATCACCATAAACAGCAAATTCTAACATAAAAAATACATTTTTTTTCTTCAAGTGTTAATAACTTTGCCTTTGTGCAACAGTTGTACACAGTCTTCAAGAGTCCTCCCAAATATTAGTATACTTACCCTTGTTCACGGATTTTTCAGCTAAATTTAAAATCTTAATCTTCCTTGTTGTAAAATTAAAATGTTTTAATAATTATTTTTCAATTAATATCCTTTTGAAATAATTTTTTATCATGCATTTACACTTTCTCGCAATTTCATTCGCCAAAACAATTAATTTTAAATATATCGTGCAAAGAACATTATTGTATTTTAAGTCACGCCGGAAATGTATGAATAACAAGCATAACTTGCAGCATAGAAAATAATCGAAATAGAAAAGAAAGTGGCGGTAGAAGCATAAAAATCATTAGAATCAGCAAGCGCAATAAAAATCAATCTACGAGTTAGTATTTCATATGAAATACGAATACAGCTATTCAGAATTGTTTTAAAATACATGGCCTCGATACTCTACCTTTCCTGCCAATAACAAGATCTTCAGCCTCCACTACTACTAGTGCCAGCCTACCTTGAGGAAGTCTCCTACGAACTACAACACCATGGCAGATTTCTGTTAGTAAAGCGCTGCGTGCAATTGTAATCTTAGAATTGATGCAAATGTTTTCTGGCTTGAGTTTTCACTAATGCATGTTCCTCTTCCGATAGACACAATTACCTATATACATTAGTCTGACACAATCCTTAAAGTTGCAAGAGCATTGAGCAAAAGAAAATATTAAGAAGCACATCAAGCTACACTGAGAAAAACATATGGTGCAATAACAAGCCACCTGAACCATTGAGTCCTTACCGGATGAAGCTTTCAGGTTGAAACCTTCGAGCACAGTGACGAGAATTCTGCCGCACGCCCCAAATTGCGCCTGTTCTGTTCACCCACATATAAATCGTGTATTATTATTGAATACTGAATTTATGAAATAACTCAATAATTATTGCAAATGTGTATAAGCTCGACGTTGACAGTCACACATAATCACGTAACGTATAAACATTATTTGCTTACGCAAATCAAGTCGGAAAGCAATTTGCAAAAGTACGAATACACAGTGTTCGATAGGCTCGATGCCTGATTAATTGTTACATTAGATACTTACTTGACCGCTGTCTTTGCAAACAATTCTTCTCATTTTCTAAAAACCTTCTACGCGCTTCCACAATTCGTTTTGACCACAAGGAACATTCATTCGCAGACGGTGCTAATAATATTATTGGCTTCTTTTGGTCTTTCAGTCTTAGAGTTTTCGATGAATTGTCCGCTGCGTCACTTCCGCTAAGGCTACTGTTTCCGTCACTTTCGCCACACAAAGACAATTCGCTGAGAAATATCGGCTATAAAAGAAAAGTCAATTTTTGTTATTCTAATTACATGAGAAACTTCGATTTATAAATATTCTTCTCTAAAATTTGAATACATACTTTCCGATACATCTTAAACTTCTGATGTTCGTTACGTTCGAACGAAAATTGCTGACAATTTAAGGAAAATTTCAAAGGTTGAACAAAAAGCAGAAAGTCATTCGTAAGGAAGCCAACGAGTTCTTTACCACTTTTTGACTGTAATAAAACGAATCAAGTAGAATGAAGTGACAGAAAAGTTTTCAGCATTCCTGAAGAGTATTCAGTATTCGTATTACCTTATGAAGTATACCGAAATGTAACAATTTTCGCGATCCTAGGGAATTGGTCAATGAGTTAAAGACAAGCTGCTCTTCAAGGCCGTCGCATGTAACGTGAGTTTGTAACCATTCCAATCTGTCACTATTTTCTTTTTCTCTAACGCCTTCATTTACCTACATAATACGCAATATTATTAAATAGTATAAATCCATAAATTATTCTATCCTCTCGTGTACTAAGATATATTGCTTTACTATTATTCTGCGTTATACTGACGTTATTTTTACCTGAGTACAAAACTCTTCGGATTTGGCCAACGCTTCCTGCAGATACTGTCTATCGGGATGATCGATCGGCGTGTATTCTAAAATCTATAATTACCGTATTACGTATATTACGCAAATTACCACAATTATTTATAGATAAAAGCGGATACTTTGTTGATGATGAGCGGATACTTCGTTATCCTTTGCATTGGCTTAATTAAAAACGAACTTAACGGCATCCCCTTCGTTCGCGGATCTTGCTGACATGCCTGCGCGACCTGCACGAATTCCAGCGAATTCTCCGTCAAATGCTGTAGATATGTCGCTGCGGATATTTGGCTGCTACAAAATCTTATGTAAGCTGACATCCTAGGTATCTGTGCGAAATACATACATTGTAGACAGATTTCAATAACGCTTCCGTGCACTGAAAGAAAAATATAGTTACTTTTGGACCCAACCACAATTTTACAGTATTTCTAATGATAATTATGGTTAACATAATGGTACATATAGTTAAGTTAATCAGAAATATTATAAAATTACGGTTGGGTCCAAAAGTAACTATATTTTTCTCTCAGTGTGCAGCGCATTTAATATTGCACTTACATTTTCACACAATATATCCCCAATCATTCGTACTACTCCGTTATAACTGTTATCCCTTCGTATCCTTAGAGTCCTGCAAGAAATTCATTCGTGCCTCTTCAGTGATTTTGGCATCGATAGAATACCCTGTCATAATATATCGATGAATTTTGGTTACCTCAAAAAGTTATCGTTACACGCGATAATATCTCTCCAATTGATAAATATCCTCTCTATCTCATCGACACTTAGAACTAAACTTTCGATTAGCGGTTTCTCAAACACCTAAAATTTGCAATATGCCTATACACATGTATGCTATAACGAATTGTAGAGTTTTCGAATTTTCCTTCATCTTCATTGATCTTCCAATCAATTTGAAGTCACGCCTCTTCTTTCATCTTTCGAATATATATGTAATGTTAAGATTCGAATTAGGATCTTATTAAAGTTTGAAATTCAAGAATAAGATTTCGGTATGCATATGATTCGCGATATCTAATTTTCAATGTCGCTTATTTGGATTGATGAATAAGTTTTCAATAGATAATATTTCTCGGTGGGAAAATACTTCAAATTGATGTAAGGAATCTTTAGATGAAAGGAAGAAGAATACGCTACGATATCCCAGCCTAGTCCTAGACTAGATTTTAAAAAGAAAACGGAAGGGAATACCTCATGTACGAGTCTCATGTCCTCTATGTAAGCTTGTTCAGTCACGATTAGCTCTTTGATATGTTCCTGGCGTTTTCTCTCCATGGGATCGTGACACATCATTGTATCGATCGTCAATTCACTCGCTACACATAAAATATATACAAAAAGATGTTTCTTCCGCGTAATTACTATCATTAAATATGTTCTTCTTAATTTGTATCATCTATTTTTGTGGATAAAATTTGTATCTAAAAGGAGAATTTATCTAAAGCGATTCTCATTTTCAGAAATAATGAACGTATTGTTTTGACAAAAGTGTACTATCACGTTAAAAGTATATTGCAAAAAAGAAAATATCTTTTGAGACAATGTCAATAAAAGAATGCTGTTGCCAATGTAAGCAATAATACCGAGTAACACACGATTCGCAAGAAAATAATTTTACAACAGACAGATATTTTATTTCGATCAGCGGTGAGATGCGAACGTATCCGTGTATGCACATATGGATATGTTTACATATGTATAAGAACATCGGCGTACATATGTGTGTAGAAACACAATATAATATTTCTATATATAATATATATATATATATATGTATATAAAGTGTGAACAAGATTCGTATAGTCACACAGAATTGTTCATACTCTCTTACAACATTCTCCACTATACGCCAGATTACACCACATCCTATTGTGAAACTTCAGATGAGATTCGATATTAGAATAAACAAACAACTTGCAAATAGTAACAATCTTAGGAGTATAACGCACTACACGGCTACATCGACTAAGGGTAACCAGTTGCACAACTTGCTTTAGACATCCCGTCGTCACCATCTGAATAACGTTATGCTGGACTGGTTGTCTGGAATACCTAATTATTAAGCACACAATTATTGCCACTGTGACATAACGTATTTACTCGCTTCTGTCGTGGAGGATTACATGGAACGCGTAAAAGTTCTCGCAATAGCAATGAATAAATACGTTGTGCGCTTGATTTTTCGTCGAATTAGCTATACCATCTTCGTTTCTCTAAATGACCTTATTGGTTGGAGCCTCAAGGAGTCTCTAAAGAAGCCGGACCGACCATACTTTTGCGAACATTCGAAAAAATGTTCGTTGAACGTTAAATTGTCAATGTTGTATCAAAGCTTCGTAATTGCGTGTACGCCAAACTCGGTGCAAAATGTAGGCTCTAATGCAGCGCTCTCAAGAATCTTCTGTTTTTTTTTTCTTCCTCGGAAACAATAAACATTTGAATATATTTTTTAATATAATAAATTCTTTGTAACGAAGCACTGTATATTAACGGGATAATAGTACAATACATTACACGAATAAAGACGCTGACTGTCGATTACAACTGTCGATCACGACTGCCGATTACGATCCAAGAAATGAACAGTCAGTCGATTAACACACATATAGGAATGCGATTCGATGGAAAAACTGATTTACATTAACGTTACTCACTGAATCACGTGGTCAACACTATTGTTTACTTATAGCTCATTATTAGTGATCCTCGGCAATTATTGTTCATGTACGAGTGCTACTTTATTTAGGCTCTATCGTAAAAGGCTGTGAAGAAGGAGCACATTACCCTTAATCTTTCTTGTTATTTACAGCAATAGAGTTATTCGTTACTCTGTGGGATAAAAAAACTAAAAATTGGACAATCAAATTGATAAATTATGCCAAATTTACTGACGAGCAATCAAGTCGTATCGCTTTGCTCTACTTGGCTTCTTTCCGTAAAAATTTCTACGCGAATGAACAGAATATCTTTGCGCAATTTGTTAATTTCATTCACTAGACATAAGCCGCGCGCGATGTCAGACATCGAATGAAATTGTGTGCATCTCTGGGATATTTCTGGGCTCCTTCTCCTCGTATATCGCTTCCGATCGTGGCAGCTAATCATCGGCTGCTCGATCGTGAGATCGTCACACATCCTCTAGGCCTCAGCGTGAGACAACCGCGGTTTCTAACGATTCGCGATACGCACCATATAATAATGTTGACAAAAAACAAAACATAATACAAATATGTTTGCTTTTCTAACGACCATTTCTATTTTACGCAACTGTGATCAACGCAGACATTACACTACAGACAGAGAAAATAACAAAAACACATATGATAAACCTTAATTCCTAAGGGACGATCGAATTAAATATTCTAAATTTTGATCGACCACCAAAATGTTCCGAAGCAAGAAGAGACAAGGAAGCGATGTCAAAAACATTTGATTCTTCCTTTTTCGAAAAGTACTTTTTTTACTTACAATTTGACATACTTTATAGATCAAGTTTCTTAAAATAAAGCTCTTAAACGTAAAATCGATTTGAATATGTCAATTCGCACGTGAACGTGGACATTTGTCACGAGATGCAGTATGCATCCAACATGAACTTAACAAATCACTTAAACATTAAGTAACAATAGTATTCGTACCGTGACGTAATGTTAAATATTTCTAACGTGAATAAGCTAAGAATTTAATATTATTGTTTCTTAATTGTACGTCAGCATAGATAGAGAACTGAGGTAGACCTTTGGTGTTGGTGCAGATATATCAGGTGGTCGTAAGACTAATGAAACGATTGGACTTGGTACATGCGCGCGTTGTTTTTATGCAACGAACATAGTATTCGGATGGAAATTCGTTTGAAGATGTAAAACGGTTAAAGGCTAAAATATCGTGACTCATGTTAACAATCCGAATGACAACATTAATGAAGGAATGAGTGCAACCCCGCACCAGAGGGAAAGGCTTGTATAATATGTATAAGTAGAGGCTATATTTATAGAGACGAAGAGCCAGCCCTGAGTCTTTCTCCCTGCCCTTCTCACATTAATTTTCTCTTTTTCCATTTTCCTTTCTCTCTCTCTCACACACATACACGCACACATACACACATTCCTTTCCCTTTCCATCCCCCCATTTCTCTGTCTTTCTTTGCTCTAACACCTCTCACTTTTTGCTTTTCTTTCATGCACAGTGTCTCCAACGATGAGACTTCTGTTGTCGTAGCACGCCGTGCCGAATGTAGGAGCTGCTATTGTTCTTATTACACTTCAGGTGCTTTAATTTTAACCAGCAATGCTGTTCTGCTGCTCGGCTACCCTTTATGCTGCGTGTTAAGCAAAAGCGAAAGATAATAATTAATAAAAAGGAGATTATAAAATGCACGTATTATAGACTAACAATAGAAAAATTGAGGCAGCTGTTTTCTTCAAAGCAATTTTTTCCAATTTTAACACACTAAAATCGTTGGAGAATTGTGAAAATATAGAATTATGTACAAAATGTTTCACTAAATAAAATTCCTATTTCTTTTTTAGAAGACTTACCACATTTAAATTTTTTGTAAACGCACATAAAACAGCGAACTTGAAATTTATCAAACAAAAATTTTATTCGGAACACCTTGTTAGTTTTATTCTAGTTGGAAAAATATAAGTCACTGTAAACTCTTTAAAGAACGCGTTCATACAGATTAATTACAATCTACAATAATTTACATACTGTTATATACTAATAACAAAATCACACATTATATCAATTACAATTATTAACTGTTAATTGTTAATCGTGATAGCAAGGAAACGGCTACCTCTGACGAAGAGACGGACGGACGAACGAATGGGCAGACATGCAAGGCAGACACGCAGGCTGTTTCGTAAATTGAGAATGATGTCTGATTCTGTCCGTTTCTATTTCTAATGTAAACCACAGGCGATAAATGTGTGAGCGATCTCTTTATGCTTGTGATATACCAGTAAATCAGTGCCATACACAACGCATATGCATCAGAAGAATGAGAATAAATGCCAATTAGTACACAGTGCAAGCGGAGCTTTGAGTACAACCAAACGCATCAAGATTTACACAAATACTTACATTAAAAAAAAGAGCTTTCCAATGATATCATTAACTCAGACAAGGTTTATAACTGATGGAGAAAATATATTCTTCGATATATTAATCTACATTGAGCTTATAAGAAATTTATACTGTTTTTTTTTTCTTTCTCTGCTAACGTTCCATTTACAATATATATATATATATATATATATTAATCTAGAAGAAAATGTAGGGAATACGCTACATACTATTAGCTTTACTCTCTTACAAGCTACTAACTTATAATATAATGCTAATATTAAATATATTCGATAACAATTGCATAATAACGTGCTCCATTTTTACTTATTCTACGAATTAAATAATTGAGTGTAGAATAAGTGAAAGTGAAGCCTTAACATAATAAAATAATATAATAACAATAACTATAACAACGATGATAATAATGGTGGTGTTGATGATAGAAGTAGTAATGGCAATAGTATTGATAATGATAACAATGATAAAAGGTACAATAAATAAACAGTCGTTTTAATTGGAACTTGTTACACCTGACGATCGTCCGCCTATCTGTAGCCAGAAGTTATACATTTCGCATCTCTACAATTTTATTCTAGCCTCTATTACGAGTTCAATCACTTTTTCTAATGTTCATACAGATGCAATCAGTACGTGTTGAAATTTAATACAAGTTAGCGCTATATAATTTTCTCTGTTCACACATTACACTAGATATGTCGTTAAAAGGCATAAGGTGATCCTGGGATTCAATTTTAGCAATCACGTACGAAAGGAATACTTACACATAGGTGATACGTAGTTGCTTGGAAAGACGCCAGATACGCCATTTAATTCGCCTCTCCACCATGATGCTTCTTCCTTAGCGAGTACTGATATAACGTCACCTTTCTCGAAGCTCAATTCATCCTCATTTTGTGCTTGGTAAGGATACAGAGCCATAACGCGTTCTATAAATAAAAGAAAACGTATGCTATAAATTATAAATTATGCTATAGATTTATTATGTCCGAAAGTAGACTGTAAGTATTAGAATTTAATCTAAAAATACAAGTATAGTTTTGAAAAAATGTAAGATAATAATTGCAGAATATTTACCAATATTCGGATCCGTTGGAGAATCTTGATATCCGTGAGATACTGGTGTACTTCTATTACTGCTACTAGTTAAGGGTTTAACATAAGTTGCTGGGAACCAACCAACTTGCCTCCTTTTACCGCGTGCCTGAATAAACAATACGCTAGTTATTACTTAACAGTATGATATTAAGTGATAAAAAAATATCTATATTCTTCCTACCTGAAGCTCTCCTTCCCACCAACCGCTATCAGTCTTTTTACGAATCATTATTAATTGTCCTCTTTGCAAGTCCAACTGTTCCGAACTTGTTGCTTGATAGGGCGCAATAACTTGAACAATTTCTGGTTTTCTTCCTCTCTGTGAAAAAAAAAAAGATTTTTTTTTTAAGTAAAATTAATTTCTCGATATATTAAAACAGTTCTAGTTAAAAAAATTTTTATGAAAAAAGAAAGTTTTACATAAACTGTAACGATCAAAATCTATAAATATATATAAATCATATACCTTGTAATACTGCATTGTCAAGATGTCGGATGCATAAAAGAAGCAGTAAGCAATTATACTCTTATAATAGAAAAAATTCGAATTAAATGAGTACATTAGTAATTTTTGGCTTTTACCTGTTGCGCGGCCATAGCAGCAAAATCTGGTAATTCCGCTCTATCCTCAGCAGCTGCTCTTTCGTCTTCTAACTGCTCTGCAGTTTTTTCTACCTGCTAAATATATACAAGCTTCATGTTATTTAAGTATTGTCACTGCAAATTTTGTCAATGATATCAATAGTGAATAAATAGACTTATTAATCTTATTAGATTAATCTTTTAACGTGTATAGTTAAATGCGGGGTACAATTGCAAACGTAATTTAAATAAACGTAATTAAAATAAACAATTATGATTACGTACTTGCGATTCTGCGGTCGCCGGAGTATCTTCGCTCTTTGTTTCCGCGGTTGCAGGAGGAGTGGCCTGAACGTTAGTAGGTGCAGCCTAACACACAAATTCGTATTAGAAAACTTTCAATCTTTATTGCTTGCGTAGAATGTGATAGAACACCCAAATCTTATTTTTTTAATATTTTTCTACTATTCTAAAATTGTTCAATTTTAATTCTTTAATTATTTTTAACTATTTAAAAACAAAAATTAATAATTAAATTTATCCTGTTTATAAATATATAAGAATTGATAATTAATTATATAATATATAAGAATTGATAATTAAAAATTAATTTTAAAAACGTTTACTTTTTTATCTTTTATGAATTAATAAGATATTTTCTACATCCCACTTGATTATTCATATCTCAACTTCTGACGCGCGCAACAAAAAGTTAATCCAAACAAAAGCATAAGAGAAAATTGTGCACTTGTTAAATCAAGCATTAACTTCAACTTTCAAACGAACAATAATTAGGAACTAGCAGAAACAAAATGTAAGAGATTTCTATCATACCTCATTGGGAGCATCGAATTTCTCTACGTAATTAGACGGAAAGATTCCAGTTTTGTCCCCTATACAACCGGTCCACCATTCGCCGTCTTTTTTCACAACTAACACAACTTCCCCTTGATTAAAACTAAGATCGCCGGATTCGTTTGATTCGTATCGATAAAGAGCAATGTAATATTCATTGAGACCATCAGCTGTAGTATCTTTGTTGGTTGCGATTACTTCTTTTACATACGATTTGGGGAACCAACCCTTATTTCCAGTGCTGGCTGAACCGTACCACCAATCGTCCTAAATAAAATAAGTGCTTTACAAAATGTATTTGCATTATCTCTTCCATATAATTAATATAATAGTAACCTGCTGCTCAGAAACATTGATAATTTCTCCCTTTTCAAAGGCAAGATGTTGTTCCATAGTAGGTCGATAAGGAAACAAAGTGGTAACTTGTATGTTGCAAGATGTACCTAATCCTAAAGTAGGTATAATAGCTTCTACTACTGGGGCTTCTCCCCCTAATGATCCTGCATCAGATACATTCTCGGGAACTTCGGCTATTCCTCTGCACAATCACAATAAAAAAAGCACTTGGAGATATATGGAATGACACTCGATATTAGCAACATAAATAAAAATAACTAACTCTAACGTTCTCTTCTCAACACTGTCTTGTTGTATGAAAGTACGTTCGTTGTCCAAATCAGCTGGACCAGTATCCACCGGCTCCACGTAAGATTCAGGAAACCAACCAGTGTGACCACGAATTTCTCCCGCCATCCATCCTGGTTCAGCATTTTGCACAGGTGGTACCTATGAAATAGATATTATATTAATCACTTACGTTGAATTAATTTTTTTTAATGATGGCAATTCTATTGCACTTATTGTATTTACCAATATAATATCACCAGGTTGAAACGATATTTCGTCTTGATTTCGCGCCACAAATTCGTAAAGGGCTCGGTATTTACGGACGCCTACAACGGCAGCTTCGTTTATTGAGCTTGCAGTAGTTTCGTTGACAGGCCAAGCTGTGTCGCTGGCAGGTGCCCAACCGCTATCACCCCATGCAGATGTGGCAAAGTCAGCAGCATTACTACCTGACCGAAGTTCAATTACTTTCTTCTTCTTGTCATCAAAAGAAACATAAAGCTGTTTACAATCCCCTGCTAGATTCTTCATTTGTGTCTTAATATCCTCGAGCTGAGCATTATTATTTTCAATATCGGACATTTTAGAATCAATCTGTTAAAAAATATAATTAAAAGATAAAAATATTGATATCGTTGAAGTTAAAATCTGTTGCACAATTGACAAATAATTAGACGCATACCTGCTGTTGTAAATCTGCTATTTTATCTTTCATCTGTTTAAGAGTAATTTGTTTATTGTCAAAGGCCATTTTAATAGCCTCTTGCCCAGCTGCATCTTGCGCTGCATTGATTTTATTTCTCGCTTCGATGCGCGCTTTTTCTTGACTCAATGCTAATAATCTTTGATTTTGTTCCCGAAGTTTATTCTTTAACGCAGCCATTTCTTGTAATTGCGTGTCTCTCGTTGATCTCATACCATCGATAGTCGTTTTAACGCCTGACACCCCTACCCGAGTGTCACAAATCTTTTGTGACAATTCCTTCACTTTGTCGTTCTAAAAGGTAGAAGAAAAGGCATAAAGATCGATTGTTAAAATATTTCTATTTAAAGTATATATCCTTCCAACTAACAAGTGTTCCAAGTTCGATGGTCAAGGTCTGATTCTTCGCTTTTAACTTGAGAAGAACGTCCTGCTCTTTTTGTCTCTGTGCTTGTAATTCTTGTGACTTCTGTCGTTCCCACTCCAATTGTCGTTGTCTCTCCATTTCCCTAAATGTCGCGAGGCAGCGCTGTTTTTAAATTTCTTCAATACAGACACAAATTTTTCTAATATTGTATAATAAACTTACTTGCGTGCTGCCTCTTTCTGTTCTTGCGCACGTTTTCGTTGCTCCTCCTTCTCCTGTTCGATTTCTTTTTGCCTCTGCATTTGTTTCTCGATTTCCGCTTGTCTACGCCTCTCTTGCTCTAGTCTGCATCATAACACACAAAGTTTTCCTATGTTACGCTTAATTAACAAGTAGTTCTACTTGCCTTATTTTCTCCTGTTTCTCGGCTTCCTCCCTCTCTTTGCGTTCCCGTTCCTCTTGTTCCTTTCGTTGAATCTCTAATAACGCTTTACGCCTACGTTCTAATTCCGCTTGACCTTTCTCAAAGTTCTCTTTACGCTTATCTTCGAATGAAGTCTGTAAAAGAGACAGTTTTTTCTCTTTCATTTCTTTTTGCACAAAAAGGTATTTTTATTATAAACACATACCTGTGGCATGCCCGCTAACGGATCGATATTTTCTGTTGCATTTTGAGATAGCGTTAAACTGCTTTGACGTTGCCGTCTAAATGTGGGTGGGATAAGTTCTAGTGGAAGCGTCGTAGGTATTATTTCACCTGCTTTTGCAATATCGCAAAGATGCATTGCAAGCACAAATTCCTCGGAGCCTAAACGTCCATCCGAATCCATATCAGATAGAGCCCTGTTGACATACATTTTAGAAATTTCTTCTATACACGTGTAAAATGATACATATAATATCTTGTAATAATATTTTGTTACTGTACCATATTTGAGCAAGTATGGGTTGTGGCAGTTGCGACTGCACCATGATATTTCTTGCTTGAGGCCCAGATAAAAAGCCAGATCTCGTTCTGTCCCAAGTATTAAATAATTGAGTATACTTTAATTTAGTCTGATGCGGCACCGCCCATTCTATAGATTGCGGAGAGCCAGCCGAATGCTGACTGTGCGGCGAATCCATAGAGCCTACTCTGTCTATACTTGGTGGACGTGCCGTTGTACTCAAAGGTGTACTCGTAGATACTGGCGTTTGAGTAATTGCACCATTGACCAACGCGCCGTTTGCAGCTGTCGAGGATACTAATGGTAACGCTACTGCCGAAGAAACCCCAGTACCTGGAAAAAAAATAATATTGTAATAAATGTAAGTACAATCACGAGACACTATTTCACTCATACAGACCAGTATTTATTGATCCGATGGGTGGTACCATATTAGGAATGCCGGTCATAGGAGCAACCATACCTGCACTAACCATGCCTAACGGCTGTGTTGGCATTGGTTGTGCCATATTAAAGGCAGCCATTGGTATAGGAGTTGTGTTTAAAGGAGCGATTGGTGCCACTGATTGGATACCTAATTAAAAATTGATAAGTATATAAAATTAAATAATTTATGTTCTTATTTAAATGCATTTCTATTTTTTACCTATTCCAGGGGCGGGTATAGATGGGGACGAAGAAACAACTGAGGGACCAACGACAGAAGTCGTAACTTTCATTGGCGAGATTCCTACTGTAACAGGACTATTTGGAAATGAAGGTGGTGCTGGTTTGGGTGGTGGGCCACCCGTCGTTGGTGCAAAATTATTCCCTGAAATAATTCCGTGTGATTATTATATATCAGACAACTGTGAATGACATGGTTATTTAAATCCAAGCGGCACATTCATTACTTCTGTTTGGTAAATTTCATGACAATATTAAAAAAAAGAAAAAATAATTAAAGCAAAAGGATTATATGTGCATTTTAATGCTTTCTTTCTTCATACCATGTCAATATTAATCGAATGACATAATGAGTAATAATTATATTAGCCAAAACAATACATATTGGGTCTGTGGTAGCATATGTTTATTTAAACATACCAATATTTGCAGGTGGTGCAGGTCTTTGCGGGGGACCACCGGACATGGTATTGAGGGAAGGCGCGACTCCTTTTTTTTGCCGCGTAAAGTGTAAAGTATTATTAACGACATATTGTCGAAAATGACAAAATGCAAATATGATTATAAACTACATAAACAATGTATAAATATAAAACGTTTCTAAAAATATACTTTAAATAAAAGACTATGATTAGTTTATGTAAACGCAAATTAGCTGTATAATCCTTCAAATAGATAAGTAAAAGCTATTATTATCGACAAATAAAAATTCAAGTTCTACGATTAGAAAATAATATCACGATCTTTCCATTTACATAACAACATCCAAAGTTGTTAATGCATTGATTTTATCTCTACGTTCTATGTAATAACATGAATAACATGTTCAGGCACTTATGAAAACTTTCCCGGTTTTATGACTTTTAGTTTAACAAGTTAAAATGCTATACAATAATCAAGATACAAACAAATTTTTTATTAAGTATACTCGCTGAAAAATCTATCATCGCAAAGTCCAACACATACCTACATGTGTAATACAAAATAGTAAAAAGATAGCAAAGATAACGAAAGATAAAAAAAAATTTTTAATTTAAGCAAAGTCTCAATTGTACTTTTGAAAGCTTTCGCGGCGACATAAATTTCTGAAGCGGACAACATGTAAAAGTATAAACTGTGCACCATTTACTTCATATATTAAGAAAAGTATAATTATCTCAAAAAATTATGCTAAATAAAGATATTTAAGATATATTTATAGACATTCCAAAATCATGTAATATATGTGTAATGTATAACAGCCAGAGAAGGAATTTGCTTTAAACTAATGCCAACAAATACATATGTATATATGATTTAAAAATGTTTTAACTCGAAGCACTGCCAGACGATTGAATAAAAGCTTGCTTCAGGATAGATAAATTAGATCATAAAAGACACAACATTCAATTACGATTAACATACCCACAGAAGGTGGCGCGGGTCGAGCGGGTGGCTTAGATGGTATATGAGTTGTGGCATATGTGCTTGAAGCCACATTCTGTCTATTTTGTTGTAATGCTGTGTAGTATAATGAATCATGAATAACATGTAATAATGTTTGATAATTAATGTTTTGTGGTTAAAGTAATAACAACAATATGTCCAATTCATGATAATATACAATAATGATAGGATTGATAGACATGACACTGTAACAATGTTTGTTGGATCAGTGGTATTGTATTCATGTTTGAATGAATCTAGTAAGCGGTGAAGAATTCGAGAGGGTACCTTTGAGTGTTTATAGACACTCTTACAAATCAAGATTTTTTTTCTGCTGGTTTACAAGATGTCACATAAGCATCTAGTTGACAATCATCGATCGAGAGAGATAGAGAATGAATGATAAGCCAACGTTTAATGATATATACCTATGAGGGTGTTTCCAGCCGTAGGTATCGCGCTTGCCACAGTCTGAGATACCATCGGTTGAGGTCCGCTTAAATTTACTAGAGAGCTAACGTTACTTGGAGGAGTAGAACCATTCCGTAATCCAGTCAGGCTAGTGTCACCTAAAATGTCTCGCGATGTAACTTCACATTTCTTAGGCGCACAAAACTATTCACCTACCGGTTGGGAAAGACTTTAAACTCTGTATAAGAACGGGTGGCAGTACTTTGGGAATTTCAAAACCGCGCAGTTTCAAATTGATCAACTTGCACGCGATACTGAACTCGTTTATATCCATCTTCCCATCTGCGTCTGTATCCGATAATGCCCTGTAATATGTTGAAAGCTTAGGAAGAGCCTTACAAAGGAGGTTTGGGGATGATCCTTGAATAGCTTAAAATCTTTACCATATCTGTCCAAGAACAGCAGGCTGAAGTTGAGATCTGAGAAGGAATCCTTTCGCCTGCTCGCCGGTGATGATTCCATTGATCGGCTTCAACGAGTCAAACTGTTCTTGGTATCTAACTCTTTCTCTAGACTGGATCACCCAGGGGTCCATACCTGCGCATCAAACGCAATATATAGAATGAGTCACTGTAATCTACGGTGAAATCGTTCATTTGTGGGAAGCACCGCGTCAAGGCTCTTACCCGAGTCCATCTATACTAAGAAAACTATACTAATGTTACAAGATAAAAATTATTTCTCAATGACGGAGATATCGAGCGTGATAACGTGCACTACGGACGACACAAGCGATAACGTAGTCAGAATGATAACAGACGCGCAAAATCGTCGTCAGCAAACGATAGCGCGAGAATTAAGAAGCGAGATTCACCTGGTGTCTGGGGGCTGACCATCTTTTTGCGGGGGGGATCAACGTTCGCTGCTGCGGTACACGAGGCGATGTCGCGTAAGGACTCTCACTCTCGCGTCTCTCTCGCGATCGAGCAGTCCGCGGCGACAGTCGACGCCTTCAAGGTTAGCTTAGGTTAGGTCACGGTGATCGATCCTCGCCTCGACGGGCCCCACGACGGGATTTATCTGCCGAGGGAGAAATCAAGTCAGGGGGATCGAATGCAGCCGGGAGGGATCTCCACTCTCTACTCGCGATTGACGGGCAATGACGGGCGGAGGTATCCGCGGGGATCGACCCGGAGAGATATACTTTCGAGCGCGCTGGTCCGCGCACGAAAAGGTGAAAAGCAGTAGATTCTTATCGCGGACACGCGAACGGCGCTCGCCGAATCGGAGGGGCCCCCGCGTGCGTGGCCCCCTCGTTCCCGTGTCACGGATCGCTAATCGCCGTGCCGCCCACCGTGCCTGTCGCGATTGTCCGTCGTCGCGCTCGCGACGACCCGCGGGGCCCCCTCGCCGTCTCTCTACCTGGAATGTCAGTCCACCTGTCCGCCGTCCTCCGCGTCGTCCGACTGTCAATCGCGCGTCCAACTGTCTCTCGCCGCGTGCGCGCGGCCGAGTCGAGCTAACGGCGGAATCGATTCTTCGCGCCCCGCGCAACGGGGGGCGACAAGAGGGCGACGGGAGAATCTTGGATCGCGGCGAGGAGAGAGCCTGCCTTCGCGGCTCCGCCGAATCGGGTCGATCGGGGGGTAGAGTAAAGGCCCGAGAGCCGATCCGCGACGAGATTGACCACCACTGACCGCCCGTCAAACTCGCCCAGCTCGCGGCCGCTCGTGCGACTACTCGCTGCACGTCACTTACACGAACGCTCGGCCGCCCTCGGGGCTCTTCGGCGAGAATCGATATCCCGCCTCCGAGACTGATTCCTGCGATCCGCGGCGAAGATCGTTTGGTGCCCCACACGAGAGAGAGAGAGAAAATGAGAGAGAGGTTCGGGCGGCGATTCCTCCTCGAGCGACGAGTATATGTTGCCGGAAGTGCGGCTTCGTCGTCCGAGAATCAGATTTAATTGCGCACACGACGAAGCGGACGGTAGTCTCGCGAGCGAACGTCAGAGCGCTCCGTGCGGAGCGCACTTCAGACCGTAGCCCGCGCGAAGGTGCTCCGAGTCGAACCGTTCGACGCGCTCGCGAGAATTGCGAGCCACCGCAATATCGCGCGTTCGGCCGTCTGCGAGCCTTCGGTCGGCGCCTGCACCGTCGCCGAAGCGAGCGAGATGGATGGTATCGATGATGTATCGAAATGTCAGGGGTGTCTTTTCAGGGGAAAAAGAGAGAGAAAGAGAGAGCGATCGATCGATGGGCTGGTGTTGTCTTCTAACGTAAAAACAATTGAAAACTCAGCTCGGTCAAGAGCACAGGACCAACGTACTTGGCCGTATCGTCCTCTGATGGACCAGAAGCCGCTAAACTAAACAAGAAGAAGAAGATGATCGATGGCTGGACACGGGCGATTCTGCGATACACGGCCGAGCGGCCGGTGCACGCGACGCGCACCGAATTACGAGTGCCCGGCGGGACCGTACGCGTCCTTGGCGATAATAGATATTCTTCCACGCGTACATACGTGGCCGTACATGCACGTACTAGCGGACTGGAACGCGCGGCAGTCAAGCCGGAAACGCCGGAACGTTCGCGAATCGGCCTGCCTTGCGAGTGCCGCGCAGCGCGCGAACCACCGCCGATTCTTTCGCCAGCGCGAGATCGTTATTTTCCAAATAATGACCGTCCCTCATCCCCCCAACCCTCAGCCATCCGTCGCGCGTCTCGAGAGAGTCCCCCGTCCCTCTCCCCTTCTCTGATGACACTGATAGCCCTCGCTATCGCGAGATTCTTCTTTTCTTTCTTTCTTTTTTTTTTCAATGTCCCCCGAACGAAAAGTGCCGGTCGAATCGATAAGTGCATAGGTCTGTTGCATCAGGATTCGCTATCGGCTTCCCGCCGATAAACCCGCCGGTCCGAGAGAGGGACCCGTCTAATGATATAAATGTGATCACGACACGCCGTTAGAAACGTTTATTGGAAGCGTTTCGCAACCGATCGGCGACATTGGCGGCGTCTTCGTTTTTTTTTTCTCTTTCAGAGATTCCGAGCCCGAGCCCGTCGTCTGGAACTCTTGGAGAGGACCACAGGTATCGGCCAATTAAGCCGGGACATTGATCTCGGGACGATCGTGTGCCCTTCCAGCACACTCGCGCGCACGCGGGATCGTTTGATGTCTCGGGACACACATGAAGTTGCGCGCGATCCGAGCGTTTTCGGGGACGCGTGCTTCGCATCTGAATATCCGCGCGACTGACGGCTGTATGGTCGAAATTTTTACAATAATTAATTCCCAACGACGTGCTGGGTGGATTAGTCGTTTCGCGAACGAGAGACTTAAACCGAAAGCTCGGTTGAGCTGAGCGAGCCTGTGGCTTGATTGTAATTCTGATAGCAATAGATATGGCAAACTTGTATCCACTTTTGCCAATGTAGGTTAATTTTAATCTCGGTTCAACTTCCGTTTTATATTTTTCTTCCGTTTTAAAAATTAGAAAAGGATCAAAAGAAAGTTAAAGCGAAATTAAAGTTAATTTACATTGGTAAATATAAAAGTCACACATAAATCACATAAATTTGAACTACTGCATTGAATTTCAAAACTTTATTTTCCTCCGGCTTAAATCTGTGAGAAGATTACTCATCGATACTTCTCAAGGACATGATTTAATCGAAATGTTGTATATGTAACTTCTGGGCCATGACCTCAATGTCCATTCGTACAAAATCAAGATCAATTGAACCGTCTTGAGAAGTTTGCAGCAAAAATCGATTTATAAGAATTTGAGCTCGCCTCGGCTTAATAAATAGCGTTATGTTTTATTATGCATTATTATTATCGGAAATTAATTAATATATATGTTATATTGTATCATTTTACATTGATATAGTTATATTATTATTATAAGGCATTAGTTGATATTATTATTCACGATACGTAAATATTTAGATGTGAAGCACACACGTGACCCGAGCGTGCCTTGATGTGCGTTGTTAAGAATTGTTTTTTTTCCCTTGTATATCGGAGAGCAATATTCTGTCATTCAACATTCCGATCGATCTCTGAATTGATCTCTCGGAATCAATTGTATTACTTAATTGGAGAATCTGTTAGTATTATTCCACTTAAGTTCTATCTCTCTTAATTCGTCGGACCGCGGATCGTTCCTTACTCTTTGCTCTGTTGCAAGGCACACACATTTATCGTCTCGTGCAGCGCGAACTTCACGGCGCATCGAATTCAGACGTGATTGGATAGAGCAGTAACGAAAAAGTATTTAAGGAGAAGAGGAGGGAAGGGGGGCGCAAAATGACGCAGATTTTATCATATCGCACGAGTTAACACGCTTATGTAAATTATCGCGGGCGAATGAACGAAGCGGAACTGCTTAACGAAGCGAACGATAATGAACGAAATATTACGATATTTAAATATGCGTGTATTATATATGCGACGAACAGATGGTTTTTCTTGCTGCGAATGATAAGCGTTTCTTCGTTGAATCAAACTGGTCCACGTTACGCTCGTTTCGCAATCTTCTGTCGATTTAATTAGAATGCATCGAAGGACGCGTAATCGCGTATTATAAATGGCATAACTTCTCTGATCGATTGCGCTTTATTTCTCCCTCGGAAATGGCGACGATGGTGCATATTTAATGATAAGGGTGACTTCGATCGAGTTCCCCCCCGGTTGACTTAACACCTTGCCGTCGGAGGCGCATATGCCCGATACTTTGACCTGCAAAGGGCAAATCCAGCCACGCATGCAAAGAGCTTTTAAAAAATTTAAACAAATTAAAGGGTAACAAGTTGTGAGTAAACGTTCTTTAATTAGATGTAACGTAAATTATAAAACCGGACATTTCAGCTACATTTCAAACCATCTTCAACGATAAAATAAAAAAAAGTAAACAAATCGAAAAGCCTCATGTTCTCAGAGAAAACAGTTTTCAAATAAAATTGAGCACCTTGTATTGCCAATTCTAAAGATTATCTTTACACGAGGATGGAGAATCAAAGTTCGTTAACAAATAATATAAAAAATTCAAGCACACACCGTTTTAAATATTTAAAGGTAAACGATCGAATTGAAATTAATTCTTTCAATTATGTAAAAGTCAACAATATTTTGTTATTTTTAACTACCATATGTGCCAAAATTATTTTAATATAAAACATATTATTTAACTCTATTATTTCAGTTAAATTAATGTCATATTTAGTGAGATCATCTAAAAGTAGCGATCTAAAGAATGGTTAAAAATGAGTATAATTTGACATTACAAATTTAACAGTATATGAGAACACAGTCAAGTCGTTGAAGTTGAATTCAAACAACAAGTCATTTAAAACGAAAAATAAGGATGATTAATTAAAATGTTAATTAAAAGAAAATTCTGAAGTAAATGTTAGAAATAAAAGACGTACAAATAGTAGCTCTCGCTTTTAAAAAAACATTGTAGGTAATTTTTATGTATTAAAGTATGCAATCATTCTCAAGGCGACTTTGATTAATTTAATCATTAATTAACTTGTAATATCTGTTTCATAGCTAGAAATATATTGCTGTAGCAATTCTTTTTCAGTCGATTACATTAATCGCTGAAAAAAAGTTAATTGGGGTTTGGTTGAAATTATCTTAAGCGCTTGTTATTAACGCGATACAAAATGAGCGATCGAATAATCCATTGATAGAAAAGATAAAAATGAATCCATATGGTTGAAATAATCAAGGAAACAGGCTGACATTATTTGTCATCATTTCGACGTTGAAACGTCAAACGACGTTCTCGACGACAGTTTGACGTCAAAATGTCAAATGACGTCAGCTTGCTATCTGAGAATCTACCGGGGATTCGTTACGAATTGATTATCGCGACGGAGGACTAAGAAAGGCGGCTAATATTCCCCAGCAGGGCTTCTATTTTCTGCATGGAAATATCTGGACCAAGCGTGTTTCCACGGGGTTGAAGCGCGAGGGGGGAGGAGAGTTATAATCAACCATCAAAATGCCCACAAGAGATTATTCCCTTCACCTCTCAAGTTTCTCTCTTCTCGTCCATAGAAGTTACTTTACACTCTGACTAGATATTCCTACATTCATGACTCCTCGCGTTTCATGAGTGTCATTAAGAGTATCGCATTTGATTATATCTTATTTCCATTCTATATATATAAATATATAGTAGATTCCGTCAATTAGGACATCAGTAATCAGGACAAATATTGAAGAAACAGAAACAAATCCAAAATTAAGTTTGTTCGCTGTGTATTTTTTTAAATTTGTACATTATATTTGTAAATTAATTTAAATACATATTTGTGTTGCTTAATACATAGTGTCTGATGAAAAGTTCCCAGTGAGAAATGATGATCGACGCGACATCAACGTAATGCCTTTTTGACGCAAAAAACATCGACGCAATATCGATTCGACTAATCATTTCTCACTGGGCTTGTCTTTTTAATATTTTTTTAAAACTTATTCAAGTTTAACTTTTTACATAAAATTTCGCATTATTATTGAAATAGCTGCTTAACCAGGACAATAGTCAATGTGTTCCGATTAAATGGAATTTACTATGCATATATGCGCATATTATCGTGCGTTTACAATGCATAAATAGCAAGATAGCGCTATGAACTTGTTTTACGCGCGCAACGCGGCGAAGTTAGCCGCGATAGCGCGGAGACACGTGTCGCGTTTGCGCACGTGGACCAACATAAACAGGTACGTACGTACATACAATACGCTACTCGCGATCGTGACTTCTTCATCGCGCGGGATTTTTTTCACCCGCATGTTTATTCTCGTTACGAGTGCGCAAACGCGTTCGAATTATGTCCATTTCTACCAATGCAGATTAACTTTAATTTTGGTTTAACTTACTTTCTATCTTTTTTTAGTCCTAAGAATTAGAAAAAAAAGATGAAAAGCAAGTTAAAAATCGAGATTAAAGTTAATCTGCATTGGTAGAAACGGACATTAGTGTGCGTCTCATGAAGGAAACGCGGAAGGCGTCTCGCGGAACGCGGACACAAACAGCATGAATGTTGTTTGTCGGAACGTATCGTTGAATCTGAAAAAGAAGCTCAGGTCGTGAAGTCATCCGAGAGACGGCGATTTTATGCAAAAACGAAGTCTCTCCGAAGAGTTCCCTATCGACGATTCCCACGGACTCGTCGTGGCGGGGGTGAGACGCCGCCGCCGCCGTCGCCGGTTTCCGGCGCCGGCGCCAAACGCCGTTTTCACCCCTCTCCGCGCGCGGTGCATTCGGTAGTTCCCGGGTGTCGCGTGTTCACTCGCCGTCGCGCTGAGCCGAGCCGACTTTGCGGCGTCCGCGTCGATCCGCGTCGCGGTTTTGTGTGCGTACGCACGCACACACGCATCGGCGCGCATATTCGTGTGCGTGCATGCGTGCGCGCGCGCACAAACGGTACACGTGTCGATTCGAAAGGCGTCGGCAGGATCCTACGTTTCTTCCCTACCCCGTCGAAATTCGCGGCCTGACGGTGGAGGAAGGTCGACGGGCGAGACGACCGAACGTGCGAGGTGTGTATGATTCAAACCCCGAGCTACCGCCGATTGAACTACGATCGACTCGGCCGCTACTGAAATCCGACAATCCGAGGTTCGCTCAACTCGTCATCTCCCATGCAGCCACAGAACTTGCAGTTGTATTGCTGCAAGATTGCAATCTTGTTGCAACGTTGCTGCGATATAACCGCAAGTTTTGTGCTGTCAGGGAGCTCACGTGTAAATACACAGCCCGTCTCTCGCCATTGCGCGTACACTTTGCGCGAGACACTGCCGTCTCTTGATACCTCGTATCGCGGCGGCATCCCTTCGACGGGGGCTATCGATCGGTGCCGGTGCCGCGGCGCGGCGAGAGCGACACTCTCGTCGGCCGCCGGCCGGCGTGGTGCGCGACATCGCACACCGGCTTGCCGGAGCCAGAGCGAAAGGCTCAGTCACGCACCGAGAAGGTCGCGGGGAGGGTCACGCCGTTTATGGCGCGACTCGGGCACCGTGAGTCCGACCGTGAAGGCGCCGAGGCACGTTCGCCGCCCGGGGGAGAGAGAGAGAGAGAGGGATAGAGCGGGTAATTACATCACCGTCATTTTTCTGAATGGGAAATCGGCGAGTGGCGCCGACGCCACTCGCGCATCACGCGACCGTCGAACGATCCCCTCCCCCGTCCCCCCGCCTCTTCTATCTTCCCTCATCGACCGCGGTTGAATTATCAGATGATGAGCCTGATTGGGGAAACTATTCGATTATAAGAGGCGAATGAAGATCGGAGTGGTTGTTTTTCATTAATCGCCAGTTAATCCTTTTTGCATTTCAGTGGTTTCGCTGAAAAGAATCACTTTTATATTACTTTAATTAATGATTGACTGGTTTTGAAATTGTCTTTAGTTTTTGAATTGTGAAGCAAATCAGTGAGGTCTCCGGCAATTATTTTTATTATTATTGTTACTTTCAATATAATGCTGGCCAATATAATACAGCTATTGATCCTCACTGATAGTATCTTTAAATGGGAATTTATTTATATATCGCAAATGCTTATTTCTAGAAAATAAATAGTTTATTATTCTTGAAAACATGGGTATTTCATGTAAAATGGGTATACACATAAGTCGACTATGCGGACTAGTGATTTCAAGGAAATCAAGGTCTCAATAATTGATTAAAATAATACATTTTTAAAAATTGTACAATTTACGGTTATTTGAAAATATTTATATATACAAATATAAATGTTTTTGAAAAATATATTTTCTTATATTGGATTTCAAAAAGTTAATTGGCGATTGCTAGTTAATCGAGTGATTCGTCCCAGAATGAGAAAACGCACGCGATACATTCGCGTATCACTTATGTATGTTGCTTCAACGGAAGTTGCTCTCTATTGTGCGCATGTCAACGTCATATATACGCGAGAATAATTCAATCTCAAGGATCTTTATTGTAAAGAAAAAAAAAATACGGAAGCTTGCGAGTAATTGGAGGTGGACATAATTCCGATGTCTGCGAGTTCAAGCATCAACAAGTATCGGCCACGCATCCGCGTGTTTTGCGTCCCACGTTTGCCGCCAAGGAATTCTCAGCCCACGTTGACGCTGCCCGTGTCTTCATTATCCGCCTATAATGAATATTTATATTTCATAGTTTCCTTACCTTCGCGGAACGCTTACCTTCTAGGAACGAGGCGTCGGAATAAGGTTCTATCTCTTTTCAAATGTTAATTTCGAACTTTGTACCTCAGCACGCTTTCACGAATAGGAGCTTACTTATTTTCGAAGATAGCCAGACAACAAGATGTCTAAAAAATGTCTAAAATCGGGACATAAGACGTCCTAAAGACATCTTAAAGACGTCTTATGTCCCGATTTTAGATATTTTTAGACATCTTGTTGTCTGGATATATGAAGCGCGACCAAGAATGTTAATCTCAATGAGAAATAATGGTTGAAAAGGCATCAAATAAACACCGAATGCGTCGAATAGACATCGGATTCGATATCTTTTCGACCAGTCGTTTCCAATCAAGTCACTGGGATGGTGTTAATCAATCAAAAGTTATCAGACAGAAAGGGCCGCGAAGGGCACGCGTAGGAAAACCTGCTGGCATATCGAATAACGAAAATTCATGAGAAGACAATCAACGCGAGAAAACATACGTTCATCATTGACGGAGCAAACAACGTGATGTTTAGATTCGCACGCCTGAAACCTTTGAAATACGAAATGTAAAGTTCGCAAACTGGCGCGTGCAAACGTGGATATTCGAAGTACACGACGCGACGGAGTAACAGTGTCATGTTTGCGGAGTAACAACATTATACGCGACTAAACGCTGACTCGCGCGGCATATTTTTGACCTTAAACCCCTATAACGCGCAGTTTTATGCCTTATGTAAGCGCTGACGGAGCGACGGCGTTGCACGTCGGCCGCGACGTGGTGGAATGTGTCGTTTGTTTGTTTGCAAATTAGCAACGCCTTCGCAACAACCTTAATGGAAGATTAGTTTGTTAGTTGTAGTGCGTGCGCAGAACCTTGTCTGAGAATAGTCATTAACGAGAAGTTCTCCATGAATCGATAAAAAAAGAAATACATCCAACGAGATAAACGCAACGGCGTTTCAAGTTCCTTTCTCTTTAGCAAGTCTCTTACGTTCTCAGAATATTTTTGCGTTTATGCGAGATATCGGTGTAACTTATTCCTATGTAAATACGCAAATATCGGATTTGTCATATACTTTGTACTTGTTTTGCCCATTTCTACCAATGCAGATTAACTTTAATCTCGGTTTAGTTTACTTTCTATCTTTTTTTAGTCCTGAGAATTAGAAAAAGATATTATTAAAAATAAGTTAAACAAAGATTAAAGTTAATCTGCATTGGTAGAAATAGACAATTGTGTGGTTCAGCTTTGTTCCTTTTTTTCTCTTTATCTTTATTTTATTCTTTTCTTCTTTTATAATAATTTTTTCTGCATCTTATATTATTTTGGTTTCAAAATGTTGTAGTATATTTTGAAAATTTTGTGTATAATGGTTTCATTGGTTAATAGGATGCATGATAAGTAGCGATATTGATCTATTTCTTACATTCTTGCGTTTCGCTGGATAGATATAATAAATGGGAATTAGTCTCACCGGGAAAGAAAAAAATATTATCGATTCCTTTTCTGTTAGTCCGTAATAAGCTTTAAAAGCGACGTGCACGCTCGCGTTCGACTCGAATGAAAAACAGAGACAAGCTGGACAGGGGCAAACACCTTTTCCGTCTTTGCGGCGTGGCTACGAGAGGACCGAGGGGACGGGGCGTGTAACGCGGCGCAGCGTGGCGCCCTTGCAAGGACAACAGCCTTTTCAATGTATTCCAGCTCGTGAGTTTTTAACCCATTCCCCCGTTACGCGTTTCACCGAGCCAGATCCGGCCGTTCTCGAAACACGCCCGCGACATGACGACGAAATTCGCCTTCGCGAGGAATTAATTGTGTCTGCTAAAAGCGTGCCTCGAGTAAAATCGGATCGATTCTCCGGCCGGTCGTGCGGGGCAGGTGTCGAAAATGGTACGTCAACTTCTATCGAGAGCGAATTATCTATTCTTATCTCAGGAGAGACAGAAATATATCAAGTTTTACATGTGCGATTAATAAACATTGGATGAGATGAATAATCCAAATTAATAATAAGAATCCTCATATGGTAGATGTTGGATCTCTTAAGCATAATAATTTCTTCGAATACATTTTTCTCTTATTATGCTTGAGAGATCCAGCATCGACCGTATAAGGCTTCTTATTATTAATTTGATTTATTCATATAACGGTCAAATTTAATTAATTATTATTAGTGAGATGAGTAATGTCCATTTTTACCAATGTGGATTAACTTTAATTCTGATTCAATGTATTTTTTTATCTTTTTTCTAATTGTTAAATATAGAGAAAGATAAAAAGTAAGTTAAATCAAGACTAAAGGTAATCTGCCTTTGATAGAAATGATCATAAGATGAACGTCTTCTTTTTAAAAGGACCAGAAGGACGTCTCGGTCCGTCTCGATTCGGCACAACTTGATCCCAACGACCTCCTCCTCTCGTCTCTTCGTCGTCTCGCCGTCCTCTTCTCCGTCACTTTTCTCTCCGGAACGCGGCTCCCTTCGTCGGCCGCGTCCAGCAGAAAAGGCCACCGTTAAGGCCTGTCCGGATGGATTTACATAAAGCGTAGGTACGCAGAAGGAGAAAGGAGCAGCCGATCACGCGTCTAAGGAACGCAGCTGGCATCCTTCACGTTAAGCAAAACTCGACCTAGATCGGTCGATCGTTTTTTTTTTTTCCCCTCTTTGCGCGCGAGAATGCGGGTTACGCGGCTGTGCATGTTGATTTACGGGCAGGGCGGGCCCTTGCGTGATTTTCCGCGGAACGCGACGTGTTATGCTTATCGAGCGCGTATCTATAATCGGCCGGGGGAAAAAAAAAGGAAAAAACCCACGTGCAAACGTGTTGAAAATTCGCGAGCCGTTGAAGCAACAAGCGTTGCACGCAATCGCTGGCGCTGCAGTTTTGGACGCAGGTGAACGCTCCTTTCTGACATTGGATATAAATGTCGGGCGGTGTAACGTTTGTAACCGAATCCCCGGCACGTGTCTTGTCAAAATGTGGAAACAACGCTGACTAATAACGAGGGTATTCGTTCTTTCGTCAAACGTTCGTCGTAGCGCCCTGATTTATTTGTCCACCGTATCACGTGTCGTAATTCGCATTGCGTTTCATCATCAGGTGTACTCTCGGGCGAGAGCTTTCGACACGGGGACCGCCAGACTGTTTGCTCATTAGCGGCGCGGCTAATGCAGAGCGACGACTTCGGCCGAGACACCAGAGTTATTCTTCTCTCTCTCGCTTTCTCTTTCTTTCTCTCTCTCTCTCTCTCCCCGTTCCATTCGCACTCACCGAGAAACCAGTTACGATTTTTCACGCGGTGGGAACTAGAAGCCGCTCCCTACTATAAATAGCCTTCGTGTTTCGCACTGGGGCCGACGATGCCGGCCTCCGACCACGGCGACGGCGGTGGTGGCGATGATGGTGATAGCGGTGGCAATGTCTGGGCCGGTATTGCTAACGTGCGCCCAACAGGCATTTCTGTCGCGTGCGTATAATCGGCCGCCTATCTCTCCCGGCTTAAAGATTCGCTCCTTTTTTTTTACGCGATAAATTGATACTCGTGGAAAGAGGGTGAATCGAGAGGGCCTCGTATTAATGTGCGCGTGTATATATGTATGTATGCAGGTAAACACGGCTGAAATAGCGCAACGCTGAAAAGCGAAAGAGGATAGGGATCCCCGACCTGCATCGGAATTTTTATCAGGCGAGAAGAAGGACCTTCGTCGCGCACCGATCGCCACCGACTCGAGACGAAAGCACGAGGCAACGACCAAATTTGGAGCGCATAAGATTAGAACGGCCAATTATCGAAACGGCGCGGCGTTTCGCGCGCGATCCGTGCGTCCTTCGCGAATTTCGCAACGCGAGAACCAGAACAGCGGAATGGCACGCGGCACGGTATGCTGGTTCTTTCTTTTTTTTTTTTTGTTTGCGAGAGAATTCACGCGTGTTGAGAAATACGAATTGCGCGTTCGCGCGACACGATTCGGAACGAGATCCGCGAGGGAGGCTCGGCACGGCGAATATATATAGCAATCGGGGTTGCTTTAGCTATGTACACCCATCGAGTCCTCGCGATAACGTAATCTTATCGAGGGAAGCTAGTATCTGTGTCGCTCAAACAAGTCGCCGTCTTTTATTTCGCCTAAGTTTACAATATATTGTTCAATTGTACGTGGATGGATTGAAAAGATTCCGACCTGATTAAGAAAAAGCAGCGTTTTTTAGGGCAAAATGAGATTTATTTTTTAACGTAGTCTCCTTTCAATTTAATATATTTATTCCTCTGTAAATGTGTACGCGCCATGCTGCAAGAACATTTAAATACGAGAAAATTAAGGTGCACGATGGTTATTGCATTTGCTGATGGCACTTCGGAATCCAGCGTATCTCTCCGAATTTGACCTCGTGCGATTCTTTCTGTTCCCAAATTTGAAAAAATGACCATCTGGAAAGAAATTCTGCAGTAATGTTGTGACTATTTTTCTAGTTTGGATAAATCTCATTTCACCGAATGTACACACAGAAAAATATTCGTTCAACAGACGAGAAAAGCAATTATTTTATTTTGTTTAAATAATAGTTTTCTTCAGTTAAGAATATTTTCTTAATAATAGTTTAAGATATATTCGTTACAAGTTTGGAATACGTTTTAAGTAAATGTGATAAGAAACCGCTTATGATGACTTTATGATAAATTTACGGATATATAAACTTATCTTAGAAATACTTTGAACAAGTATATTTATTCGTAGGTAGTATAGATTTTTCTGTGTGCATGAGAGGTTTGGAAAAACATGGGAGTAAATATATTAAACTGTAAGAATATTACGGTGAAAAATAAATTTGATCTTGCCCTAAAAGAATGTTGTTTTCTCCATCAGGTCGGAAACTTTTCAATCTACCTAGGTATCTCGGGCTGCGGTCGACTTGACGCTATACAAATGCTTCGAAGCATTTTTCTTCTCCCTTCTTCCAATAAAGACAGAAGGAGAAGGAAAACGCTACGAAGTATATTTGCGGCGTCAAATCGACCGTAGCCTCAGTCGCGCGATTCATAAATCATCAGCTAGAGATCGTCACGGATGATCCTGCCAAGGTCGCGCGGAAAAAATAACGCGGAAAACTGCGATAACGACGATAAGGTGATCTCGGACCGGCGAAATTTCGCGGCGCGCAAACTCGAGGAGCAAAAGCGCCGCGTTAAACGGAGTGCAGCACCGTTTTATTATTTCAGCTTCTTGCACCATTGCCCAGTAAGTTACGACGACGTGCCTTATCTCTCCCGCGTCATCCGAAATAGAGGCTCGTCCCGCCGCGGGGCCGGGCGGTGCGCCGCCGCCTGATTGATTTAAAATCTCGTCTTCGCGGAGGATACGGAAAGGCGGAAGAACAAACAGCGCTAATTCCGGTGATCGGATCTCGGCGCTCATTAGCCGCGTACGTACAAAAACAGGCGGGCAGGCCACGGGCTTATAAGGAGTACGCCGCGACGGTCGTTACGTAGCGTGCGGCACGGCGGCACGCGCGACGGACCGGCATCGGTGCGGCGGGCGTCTCATCCGCGATTCTCGAGAGGGAGACACGAAATTCGAGTGTCCCAAAGTGTGATTGACCTGGGAAAGGGAGACAGAGAGAGAGAGAGAGAGATAGATTTCGTGCGCCCGGTCTTCCTCCCTTTTTATTCTGCATCCGTTTTCGCCGCCGGCTGCAACGGGGGACCGGCGTGTCGGGCCACGTTCGATTTTGACAAATCGAGATCCGCCTCCGTCCAGAGGGCGAGAGAAAGAGAGAGAGATAGAGAGAGAGAGAGGAGGGCGGAGAAAGAGCGAAACGGAAAGGAAG
>VBVQ01001060.1:0-28417 GCA_011636635.1 Tetramorium simillimum
ATATATATATATATATATTTAACAGTTAAGTATAAAATTGCTAAATAATTAAAGCACCCCGCATAATTCTTATGAGAATAATGAGAAGTTGTTTTCTTATAAGAATCTTGCGGAGTCATCTCAGGAAATTATGCAACAAGCTGTTTTTCTAATTTATGTTAAACAAAAAATAATTTCAGATTATTTAAATAATAGGGTCGTAATGTATCTGAGATATATATTTTCTTTGCTCGGTTATAGAAATTATTATGACGTTGGGTGGTACTAAATATTGTCTAGTATTATACGAAGCGAATAATTCGCAAGATAACGCCCATGCAAATTTATTCCATCTTACTGATTGAGAGACATTATTACTAAATATAAAATTATCCAGAAGATTGTATAGATAGTCTTATAGGAATCTCATCATCATCCATGTGTGATGACCTAGCTATATGACATTTCATCGGATCTAAAAGTTCAAAGGATATATATATACATGAATGCTATATATTATTCTTAAAATTGCTTAGAACAATAATGAGATTTCAAAATTGTAGATTTTGTTCTAAAATAGTTTTATAAAATTTTCTATTTTTTTTCATAAAGTTTTAACACATGAGTACTGAATGTATAGTGTCTTAAAATAGTTAATTAATGTCAAATTCAATTAGTATTAATGTCAATGAAACAAAAATTTATTATTATTAATCAGCGATAGTTTTTACATTATGCTGTTATTTCTTTCTTTAAACTTTTTAAAATAAAAAACTTTTTTAGATCAATATGAATTATATGTATTTTTTACGATGAGAATTCTCTTTCTATAAGCAAACAATGATAGGAATCGAGAGAATAGCGATTACGATTAGAAATGCTCACGAATAATTCGCGTTTCGCCACAATGTATTTTGTGAGACACTTCTCAAAATTCCTCGGAGATTGTCGATAGGATACAGATTCTCCTCTATTGTATCTACGTTCCTCGCGCCATTTCTACTCATGACATTGCTTTATAAAACTTTCATGGAATTCAAGGGATGCACGAAACCGAAGGTTCCTACCTCGGGATTGCGTTACTCCCCAAAAGAGCAATTGCGAGAATCACTCCCAAATGCATTCCGCATAAACATATGCAGCTTGCTATCTTGCATCATAAATTATACTCCGCATGTTAAGCTATTTCCTATAAAATACATGAACCATTTGCACTAGTTAGCGTTCCCTTGTACAGTCATATTTGAAAGAATAAAAACACAAAACAAAGCAGTCCATTTTCGCTGGCATTTAGGCCAAGTTTGTAAACACTTATATATACACACATTTATGTTATTACAGCGGTTGCCATGAAGATAAAATATATACCGATAAAATAACATTGGAAGCGTTGATGTTTCATCGAGTTAGAAAATTCTAATTCTGAAGTAAAGAAACATACATACATATATCGACTGTACAAATATATTCACTCGAGAATCTGATGATGTACATGTAGATTACTAAATCACAAAAACTTTCGCAATTTCTTTCAATAATTAATTTAGTCGATGTTTTTTCGCTTTACATCGCGAAAATAATGTTCTCTCTCGAAGTCATAAAGTGCAAACTGAATAACAAAATACGTTATGTCATTGTTTGGCACTTGGAATGTGCAAAAGCTCGTACTAGCTCGTGCAATTATAAAAAGAATCGTGCGTGGGATGAGAATAGTTGGCTCAAAATCCGAATCGTTCATTTCAGCGATATTAACGAAGCTTTGGACACAGACGACTTTTAAATATGATTTGTTTCTTTCGAAATACTACGCATTTGAAAATTCTCTGGCGTCAATAGAAGCGCGCTATGCTCAGAGAGCGGAAAGAGCAGAGAAGTAAAATTCCAACGGGTCTTGAGGCCGTGACCCGATTCGATCCCTTTACATCGTTGTATCGTCGTTGCAGTACTCGGTTTTCGAATCTATTAAAAGGATTTTTTTCTCTCCTCTTTTTCGGTTTTTCTCATTATAAATAATATGTTATCGATGCTTCATTAAACGCGATTAATCGGTCGTTGTATCCCGAGTAAGTATCTTAATAAAGTGCTAACGACGCGTGAAATCTTTTTTGAAGTAAATCACGAAACGGCTTGGTCTAATTGCGGCTTGGTCTAATCGCTAAATTAGTCGCTTTGTAGTTCAGTATTTCAGACTTTTTTTTTGTTTATCTTTAGTTTACTCCACCTTATTTGAAACGATGGCGATTCGAACGAGTAGCGAGACACGCAAACACAATAATTCTTTGAAATAAATATTCCTCGTATAATTTACAGCTTGGATATAAGCCAGTTTAGACGATACAAGGAGAATTTCTCAGCCTAAAAGGAAGAAGGAATAAAATCTTTGCGCGTAAATCATATGTATACATATGAGACAAAACTTTACGTTTTTAAATAGTTCTTCACATTTCTTTCAACAAAAGTGTTGTTCTCGAAATACATTTGATCATTAAAGTGTTGTTTTCAGAATAACTATTGTGCCAATATAACATTACGGAGGAATATAAAACGCGATATTTTTATTATCTTTTATTATCTTTATATTATCTTTATTTTTAGTGTTATTTATACCAATAATTAATTCTATTTTTCATTATATTGAAATCTCTGAAACGTCCAATATTATTTCATTAAAATAATTTAATGGAAAAATATTAATTTGCTTAATTTTCAATATAAATATTTTTCAATCAGTCATAATAATTAATGCGTAACTTGTAAATCATTTTCATTAGTTAATATCATCGTTAAGAATAAATCATTACCGCGATTAGTTTAGTATGTGGGTAAAATACCATTAATTTCTCAGCAAACGGAATGTGGAAGAGATGCTTAATCATTCGAAATCAACGCTCTCGATTTAGATTACGCGGTTATCCGGTAAATTATACATTTCGGTTTAAATCAACATCTGACAAGTCGTTGGTCGTTAGAAAAGCGATCTCGGTTGCGAATCGGCAAGATAATTGCGTTGAGCGGCAGCGTTAATCGAAATATCTCGGACTTGAGTCGGGATGTACGAGAGGTGTGTCGCAATGGGATGTGCCAGCAGGAATAATGAAGAGTGGCGGCAGATTCGGTGCTCAGCTTCAGCAATACTTCCCTCTTTCTTACTCTTGCGATCTTGCGGTACACAAGATGCTCCTACATTATTCGTGGTGCAGCTGTTTCTGCATTATTTCTCTGTCTCTTTTAAGCATTATTTTTCCGTCTGTTCGCTGCCATGTTTAGCACAGCCCGATGTATATTGTCCGGAGACTGACTAAAGGTATTATAAATAGTGCACACGACATCTTGTGATTTTTCTTAAATAAATTAATTGAAGAAACAAAAGCGTTAAAATTTTGATGCGGTGAATTTAGATTCAGTTTGATAACTATGTTAATTCTATAATATTTTAATGTTGAACTAAAAATAATAATACTAATATTAAGAGCTTTATTGAATGCGTAAAAATAACTGTAGATCAAGACAAGATTACAATAATATTGTTAATATAACGCTGTAATGCCTGCTCCAGAAAGAGTATATTTTACAACAAGATGTGAAAAGTCATAAATATACATATATAATGTAAAAGACATCTCACTATTGAGATGCAAAACATCTTCCGAGTGATATACATCGCACGATGATGTATGCGTTACACATTCCACGCACAGGCAACTTTTTCGCGTCGCGTACTGTATACTTGGAATCGTAACACCGACAGACGGCATTAAATTTCACGAGGCAATCAGCAACGTGGTTTGCTCTGAAAATTAAATCGATACGCCGCCACGTATTGCCATATTAAGTCCGTACTACGTGACCGTCGGTGAGTGCCAGTAGTGAAATCGAGGTCGAGTCAGCCCATGCGTCAGGGGCGAGAACATGTGGACAACCGCCTTTGTCGTGGGCAGGGTACGAACGATCAAAAGGCTAAAGAGCGCCAATCGAGTCAGGGGTTGATATTGAAAGCCGACCGTAGCTTAAAAAAAGTTTCGGATCGGAGAAAACTGCGGTTACAAGTACAAAAGGAGCGAAATGGAGAGATGAAGGTAATTCATTTGGCGAATGTTGCAATCAAACGACTGATTAATCTGCACATGTATTCTCTTTTTTTCTTCCTGTTAGGTTTACGCTTGTGTATACATATATTTCGCTTTATGTATTGTGCTTTATATCTCTTCCTCTTTTTCCTTTTATTC
This sequence comes from Tetramorium simillimum, assembly GCA_011636635.1. Lineage (NCBI taxonomy): Eukaryota > Metazoa > Arthropoda > Insecta > Hymenoptera > Formicidae > Tetramorium > Tetramorium simillimum. The sequence continues at coordinate 4,206 of VBVQ01001060.1, forward strand.
ACACTTATTTCCTTTTGATGCGTATAATGGTACGTAGAGCGGATTTGTGCTTGAATTGTTCTTTTTGAAATAAAAATTTAACGAGAGATATTTTTTAAACTGTCATACTTGTTATGTATATACTTCATTTCATTTATTCAATTTAAACTTGTTAGGATTAACATATGAGGTTTGTTTCGTCAAATTCAGCTTTCTCGCGACAATTTTCCGTGAATTTGACTCACTATTATATTATATTGCTTAGTTTACCGATAATAGACTAGACTATAGTTATGAATAATTGCAAATAAATTAACCTAACGACTAAATATAGCTCTTACTATTTTTGTATGGAAAAATACTTGATTATTATGTTCTCAACTTTACAATATCTTCGAGCGGATATTTTCATAATATTTTACACAAATTTCTACCTTATCTTACGAAAGTCAATTTCATGTGGCTAGCGTGCGGTTTTGTCAGGTACTGTTTATAAATAATTTCTAGTTTACTATAACATAGTAGATACAACGTTGCGTTGCTTTAGGCTAAAAAGTTCATACACTACAAAACCTTGCACATTAAAAAGTTTTTCGCTAAGCAACCATATTCCATTACTCGCAATATCGAGGTGAAACTCCGATGTACTTCGTTATTTCAAAGTATATAAGTATTTAATTATTAATCAAATTTGTGAAAGTAAAAAAACTCAGATATTTTTTCACTCGTAACTTTTTCTACTACAATATACAAAAATTATAAGAAAAAACATTATTTCGTATATTCTTTTACAATTGGATGTCAGATTCTATATTTTAGGTTAAAGCTATGAATACAAAAACAGGCGTCTTTCTAATTAATTTAATAATTCTAAATTAACATATTACTCGAACAAAAATTATATTATGTTACAATAACGATAATTTATTTTTTATCACAAATAGCTTTTTATCTTAATGGTTCAGTATTTATTTTAGTTGTATCTCTTGTTAGCAACTTGCTGACTTGTCGGCGACTCTTGTTATTATATATGTCAGTACAGACGGAGAAAATTATAACTTTGTTTTATAATCCACTTTCTCGTTTTCAAAGAATATGTCACTAAAAAAATTTGCCATTCAATATTTGTTCCAACTATTTTTTTTTCTCGCTGTTACAAGAGTTAATCGCTGATACTTATGCTCTCGAATAAGTTCTCGAATTTTCAAGAGCGCTTCAGTCTCGTCGACTGGAGTACGAGCATGCTCAAGTAGTCATCCTGATTACGTCGGTAAACTTAAAAGTTTTAATCTACTTCCATAGATGATGAAGACTTCATAACTTCTGAGTTCGCCAAGTTTATATTCTTTAATATGCTTGAACGAAAGCATTTGAAGATATATTTGTTTAAGAATAAAGCATTCTCTATGAAATGATATTCTACAATTATTTTCCATATATTATATTATACATTAGATTATTAAATTTCTAATACATAGACACTGTAAGACTACTACATATTAAGTAACTAGAAAATATTGTTGCTGATTTAATTACGTTAGTCCCTATATTTTCAAATATTATATGTTACCAATGTCCTTGTAAAATTGTCTTGTAACAAACAGTAGTTTAGAAAAAGATGTTGACAGCAAATTTTAATAAATTGACGTAAATTGTCTGATATATCTACAGAAGAAAGGACAACGATGAAAATGTAATATGCTGCAAGAACGCAGCGCATCACACAAACCAATCCCGGAAAGAGCAATTCACAGTAATATGCACATGTATGTTGGAAAGAAAATGAAGGTTTCATGCATTGTTGGTTAATTCAGAGAGAAATAAGTAAAGAGGTTGTTACTAGCATAAGATAATTCAATTTGCCTGGGAATTCTTGGCAAATGGATTTTTTTTTAGCTATTTGACCTCAAGAGAGTCGGTGAGAATGAAAATAAACAGTTTAAACAGCATGTTGTACGTATCGAGCCTTGAAATAGTCGAAACGAAAAGGAAATAACACGCGGTATATATTTCCGGCAATGGATTATCGATCAAGATCATTGCGGTGGGGAATACCTCAACCGAGATTTAAAGCTTAAGTGACATGCGCACCCACGTGAAATCTGTGTAAACGCGATGAGACAGAAAACATTAGTTTCCCCTCTGCAAATCCACGACGTCAACGTTGCAGCGACGTGACAGCGGCCTTAAGCTTCTTGGCCGTCATTCACCGCCAGGGATGCATTTCACGGCGGCGCGACTCGTAAGCAATTCCAGAGTAATTCGCGGTGACGCACGGCTCATCGTGTCTTTGGTACGTGGACGCCGGGCGAACGTCACATCCCGCTGCAGCGTACTTTATTAAAAAATTTCCGAGACAAGAGGCCGTCGGCATCCTTGTCCCACTGAGGGACGAGGTCGCTGCCTCTCTCCGCGACGAGTAGCTCCGCAGTACTCGGCGATAGCTGCATCTCATCCGGCATGGAGGGATGTTTTTTAATAAGATCACCCCCGCCCTAGTTCATCGTCATCGTGCTCTCGTATATTGCGTTCGTCCGACTGCAAACCACCTTACCGCAGACAAGGCGATGCGCTCTAAAATGCCCGTTCGTGTCGGTATCCGAGGATCCGGGAGCAGCGATCTTGCGTGCTACTAGGGACGAGAGGGTGGCCGGTAGTTTCCGCTTTACGTGAGTTCACCAAGTGTTGACCGCATATTTGCCGAGCGATTGGCGGGATGTATCGAGCGGCGCGGCGCGGCGCGGCGGGTGGAAAGGAGTTGCGAGGAATCGAGGCGGGAAAGAAACGATAAATAGATTAATAGCTGGCGCGCGTGAAACACGAAAGTATAAGTGGCAGCCAGTAATCGAGATACGATATTGCGAAGGGAGGTGCGCTATTAGTCGCGAGAAAACGCCGCTCCATCCGTGGAATGGATTACATTATGGATTCAGATTTGCACGAGGCAGGTGGGTGTATATAGCGGCGAACTAATGGAAGAAAATAGCCGGGGAGAAGTACCGAGAAAACGGGATTCTGAGCTTTTACGAGAATCGTGCTTCGTCGTATTCTACGAGAATGCGTAGCAGTTTTCGCAGAATTTCGGCCGTGCGCGAGCATTCCGCCGGCTCTTTATTCCGCAATCATACTCATGGCGCTAATGGTAAGCTCGCGATGGTAAGATTTTAGCGATTACGATACATCGCGACAGGCAGGTGAAGCCTCTGTCAGTTTTAGTTATCCTGCTTATTTTATAAACAATCGATCGTACCGAAACATTTGTTATTTTATGTGCAATATCTGTTGTTTTAAATCATTCGTTTTCATATCATGTTTTCAACAGAAATAGAAATATGGCAGAAGAAAATAAGTATTACAACACGTAATATCTTTCTTTGATACATATAATACGATAGAATGACATGAAAAATAGTCGATTTGTAATATGTCATTGACTCTTTAATTTTATTCTCTGCTCCTACCAACTGCGATTATTTTAATTATATTTAAAACATTATAAGGTCAGAAAAATATTTTGTACATCACTTTGCACTTTCAGTTTACCATATTTTTCTCTCAGCGTAATGGGTCGTAAGTACATTTCCACGTTAATTTCTAATATTCGTTTTTGTTATACTGTCTGCGAAATTCTCCATATTTTTATTAGTCCGCCACACGGAGGTAACACGCCTTTCGTTGGGCAAGTTATATCCTTCGGAATGCTATTTTTACTATTAAATAAATATAGTCTAACTGGAGAGAAAGAGAGAGAGGGGGGAGGCAAAAGAAGGGAGAAGGAAATGTAGGAAGATAACACTAACAACTGGTTAGAAATTTAGAAGAGAAGAGAAGAATGATATAAGCCCGCTCTAGATTCGTACTCTGCTCTCGTGGAATCGTAATGCGTCGGAAACTCTTCGTCGAATGTTAGAAAGCAGCAAGTGCCCTATTCAAGGTGCGGATCACATGCCGGCAAGGAATTTGAAGCGAGAGGCACTCAACCGGAGCTTTAAGAATGCAAAAGACTGATTATCAGGGGTTACGACGCCTCGAACGACGGCTGAACGGAAATAACTAGGTAAAAGCCCATCAATTATGCAGATCTGACATAGTCGATCGAATACGATGTGAACGTTGGAGGACGATGATGAACACGCGAGACAGAGCGACGAAGAGAGGAAAAGTGTGTAACGCCGCTAACTTATTTCCAGCTACATTTTAATTTATCGAATTCCCATCCGTATTGAATTTCCATTTTTTATTATTTAACCAACTTCCCTACCTAATTATGAACGAGATAAGTTGGAGCGTGTATTTATCATAAGAACACTATAATTATCCCTCAAGACGCCAATTAAGCGCGCAATAATTAATAACCACTGATATGCGGCAGGTTAATCGAGCGCTTAGTTAAAATTTAAACAAACGCCTGAAATCGCCGGTATTCCGTGCGCGACGATCCGACCGGCTTTAATTACGCATCCAGATCTAATTATTTATTCAATATGCTTGTTAAAGTTAAATTGCGTCCACGACACGCCACTTATACATTTCCTCAAGGCAGTAGTTTATATCGGGGAGAAAGCTGAGAGTTTAATTTACGCAAAATATTGTTAGATACCACCTTGCCGCGGCATTTCTAACTTTTCTCATTAGCCTCGAGTTTCACTCACAGTTATTTACTTAAACGAATTAGGCATACCTGCGTATTAGTCTGTAGAAATGGGACTCACCTAATGACGTAGCATTTTCAGTAATCACATAATCACATTGCGCTCTGCGTCAGAGAACATCCCGTCGTACAAAAGGCCAAAAGTGTCTAATATCTTCTAAGATGACAGAGAAGAATATCAGAATGTACGTCAATCAAACCTTTCCTTTGCCAGGATGAAAAGGTTCATAAATGAACCTGAGACGAAACAAAAATGTAAATTTCATTTTAAATTATTACGGTATTCTTTTTGAGTCAGCATTTAATACATTTTTTTAAGTATTTTTTACAATACGACTGCACCAAACAGTGTAATATTCGATATCGCAACCTTAGGGATTTTCCGAGTTGGTTTTATGGCCGGTCTGCCTTTGATCGCCAAGATTGTCATCGAGTCAACACACTGCTACATAATTCTTGAAGAATTCCCCCGCGGCTATAATGTCTACCGCCGTTTTCTTTGGGAACAAATTTTACTTTACTTCTTTCTGAATTCAAAAATTGTCATCGGTAAATATTTTGTCGGGCTGGAGGCAGAGAGAACGTTTGCTTGCTATGCTTTGAGCCTTTGGTGCCATTCTTTTTCAGTTCGATAGTTACCGCAACTATGGCGAACTTACGGAAGAAAGCCGAGCAATATGTAGAGAAAGCGATAAGGAATTTGAGTCAGAACAGTAAAACCACTGACCTGGTATGTCGACCAATCTTTCGGCTGCATAACCCATTTTCTCGTCTTCTTTCTTCCTCGTGCGTTTCCTTTTGCACTTCATCACGGTGCGACCTTCATGACCATGCCTGTCCCGGCAGACATAACATGCCCTAAAATATTACATAGAATCTAGGTATGTTTCTAAATGATAAATGATAAGAAAAAATTAGGTAATATTGTAGTTTCACAAAACTGTATAAAGTATTCTTCCTACATGACATAAAATTATATTTCCGCACAATATGTTCCGCACAAAAATTAAATGGATTATTATCTCTTACAAAGTGACTTTTTCTCTGTAATTAGAATATAAATACTGATCTCTAATCTTGTTATACGTATTACACCGCTGAATTCTTTTATTGCAAACTGCAACGCATTTTAATTACAAACTGTAATGCACGTCCGTATTATATCTTTTTAATGTAACACGTAGTTTAATTAACAAGATTACGATGTCGCTAATTAAGCGTTATCGGAATCGAATTCGCAATCATGGCACCAGTTTCGTACCACAATTGCGTATTCGAGATAATGTTACTTTATTAAATAAAATATAAGCGCAACATCAACAGGATAGCCTAGTATATGTGAAAATACAACTTGAGAGTACGAACACGGTTCACGACAAATTTGCGATAAAATTTACTTCTATATTGATGCAGATGATAAATCTACTTCATGTTCTCCCTTTCTCCAAAGCAAATAAATGACGTAGATCTACAAATTGCGAACGATTAAATTCGCACAAGATTGATTCTCTACATATTCGTTCCAATTATGCGCTGTTTAATCGCTCATGTCAAATATAATGTTAACCAAGTTGGCAAAAACGGGTGTGCGCACACCACCGTAAAACACACACAATACATATAATATCCAAATACCATTAATGATAATTGCAAAACCATATTGCAATGGATAGGGGCACGGGCATGTCATATCGTATTGATGTATCAACGACATCCGTAACGATAATTACGTTACTTGATGTGATTGCGCATTACCACACGCGGAGCACAGAACGTTTGTAATAGTAATTAATACGGTATAATATCCAGACAATATACGAATTCATTGTGACGGTAAGGTATCGATCAGCAACATCGGCGTCCGACTGATAATTAAATTTCAATATTAATAAAATTGTGTATATTATTAGCAAAATGAAGAGAATACATTTACAAGCATTATAATATGAGTAGCTAAATGTTATAGATGCCTGATTCACAATTTCTAATTGAATCGCTCAAAACTATCCGTATCAAATCCTTATGTTCCTTGTTTGAAAAATAAAATTAAATCAAATAAAATTAGACTGATTAACAAAAATTTGTAGATTTTATAGCATTTGATTATTTCCTTGACAGAGATTTGCTCGAATCGTCTTTTGAATTGAACTTTCGTACCCTTGGAAAGAGAACAATATCGTGAATGTTCCATAAGAATCGTTTATTCCATTTCGTGCTTTCTCGCTCTTTATGATCATCCCGAAATTCGACGCTGCAATAATCGTTAAACAATTCAGGGATATCGATAGAGAATCATTTGCTTACAATTAATACGAGATGTCAAAATCAATAAAGAAGGAGAATCGGAATTGTGTGCGCATCGGTTCGATTCAACGGTCCAACGAGAAGTATCACGTAATTTCAAGCACCTTTAGATTTACATGGCAAACTGAATCGGAAAACAGTATCCATGATGACAAATTACGTAATACGATTAATAGCATTTGCGAGTCACGTAACAACTATTTGTAGCTATAAAATGGATAATGTTCAATTTCCGTCGCATCGCCTACAGTGCTGCTTTACCCGTCACGACCATGATATTCATGTAAGATGCAGATTAAACCTGCTTGCGGTATTAAAATAGATAGAAGAACAAGACAAGACAGCTAGGTTTTTTTTTAACGACGCCTAGGAAACGTTATAACTTTTATGACAGCAATATCAACTACCGTTTATCGCCAATCTCCACTGATTGTATTCAATTACTGCTTTGCAGTAATTTCTGCTCCGTACCGAAGAACTGTCTGCCAAAGAGCTGTTATTATACGGAACAATTATTTCTCTAATTAACAAGGCGATGAATATTATTCTTAATACCACCTTTACGACCAAGCGATTCTTTGAAAACTTAACTCAAGAGTTATCGCTTCAGCAACTCCATGGTACCGGAGTATTCTTCCGAGTAATTTGAATAATTGCTCGTCGTATAGTATAACTCGAGAAGTACAATAATGGCTCGTACCACCTCAAAGGTGAGCGAGCAGTTCCATTTGAAATCGCGCGTTCTGTGATTTCCTTTCGAAACGATTCGAAGGCAGGCAATGTTCTTCGCTCGCTACGCCAACTTTCCACCGTTTCATGATTGCGCGGGTGGAGGGCAGGGAAAGAGCTCGAGTATCTTCTTTTGGAATTCACATTATCTCGACGTTCCTACGCACGAATTCGCGATCAACGGCGCCATTTTCACGGATTCTGCAATCGGAGCGTCCTCGATTTCTGGAGTCAATTGCCAAGTTGGACGTTGGTGTGTATCTCCGCGCTCGTCCCTTCTCCTCATTGATCCTTCCTTTGCCGCTACCCACTTCCAACGAGCAGGGCAGAAATCTTCCTCCGTCCAATCCTCGCTCTCTTGCCTTCGCGGAATCATCCAATCTACCTTCTTCTCGCATGATGATCGAATTTCACTTAGTTCGAGCAGTCACGTATAACCTGGCCGTGTTCCGTCGACCCGTTTCAATTTCAATTCCTGACAGACCTGGCAGAAGAATAGCGGGTGTAGCAACTTCTTATCATTGATTATTGCCGAGAAATCTTTCTGTTTCTTTCGATGCTTGGGAGCGAGATATGATTTATGGGCAGTCCTACGTGGGCGGTCCTCTCTATACGGAACGGTTAGAGATTTAGTGCAATTGATCGTAAATTATAGCATAACGTACCGATGATGACGTGAGATAGAGATGCAAGGCAAAATAATTGATATACATCATCTTTATTATTTTAATAGAGGCTTGAGTAATTTCAAATTCGTAACGCGGCATAGAGTGAGCCAGAACAAAATGATGTAGTAATACGTTTAAGACAAAACATTATCGGTGATCCCATCATTATGACCGCTACGTTAGTCTTGATCAATATAATTTAGGTTAACACGCCGTCATCAGCTTTAGCCTCTGAGCCTGTCGATAAATACTCGTTGCCATTATACTCCGATTCAAAATTTCTCAAAAGTTTCTTACTGACGTACATCGTATTTTACGATCGATGATAGTTTGCATTTTGAAATGCAGATCGATATACTCGAGATTTTTTCAATAATACAAATTTACGGAATAAACATTTCTCTTGCGTTTGTGGAATAAATATTAATCGAATGTGTAAATATTAAAATACAAATGTATTTTTTTTTAATGTTTTCTACATTAAAAAAACAACGATTACACATTTGTATCAGGCTAAATGTGGCCCTCCGGATTTATCGTATTTGAAATGTGACGAGGCAAAAAACGATAATCGCAATTAAATAATTTGGAATTCGGACGTTATACCGTGGAAAAATGCGGCATCTTCCACATTGGATCGTTTAACGGTGCTTTATGAGCAGCAGTAGTGCATAGGTCTTTTCTCTCCAACGTAAAGCCACGAGAACGATCGGTGAGGTAAAGTTTACTCTGGGTAGTTTGTGGAGGATCGCACGCGCGCGCACATTGAGATGGATTCTGGCAGCGTCGGCAGCGGCGGCGGCGGCGGCAGTACGAACGGGTATATCGGGATGGGTGACCGAGAGGAGACAACGGTGAGAAGAGAAATGGGTGAACGAAGGACGGGGTGGTAAAGTCACCCGCCCGCCTTCATTACCAGGTCCTTTCCCTTCCTGATAAAGGACGACTTCGAAGCGTACGATCGATGCCGGAGAGAACAAAACCCTAGGTCCGGATTCTCTCTCTATCTCAGGCTGTAGCATGAGCAGCGGCAGATCGTGAAGTCGAGCACAGAAGCTAGAGGATAGCCTTATCGGCAGAGATCGATACATACATTTCCAGTGTTTCCGTCTTATCTGCGAATATACAGCCACCGGTGCTCGTGGACGTCGCATCCTCGAGAGCACAGAATATGGCCCAAATTCGCCAAACGGACAGAAACAGCGAGAAACACTGACGAGAAACGGCAACTAAATTCAACTAATTAAATTGAATCAGTTGTTGCAAAAGCAACAAAAGTCCTAAGTATAAAAGCATTTGGAAAATAATAAGATGTAAACTTTCCTTTCAAATGCGATAATGTCTAAATGATGAACTATGATAATGTCTAAATAAGAGAACGCTACGGACATGACTCTGATATTTTTGTTTAATCTATACCATCATTTTAAGGTACCAATAAATCTTTGTACTATAACGAGTTTCGGAAATAGTATAGACAATAGTATAAATTTGGAAACTCTTTATTCCTTGACCGCCAGAAACTTTAATTAAAATGAATTGAATAAAATAACATGTTTTTAAAATACTATTTTTATTCGAATATGCAAAGCAATGTAGTTCATTGTAGTTTTGTTACAGAGATTAGATATATAATAATATATAGGCAAGTTAAGGCTATCCTTCATCATTAAGAGGAAGTCTGGCAGTAATCAGTGCCCATCCTTTACAGTCAGTGCCTTGCTGCTGTAAAACGTAGCCTTGGCAGTTTCTGATAAACAAGTAGAAGATTGCTCGCGAAACGTCAGTTGTTAGAATCAATTTATTACATACTTAACCCTGGGCATTTTTGAGACTTTAATATACGAGCGCAAGTATAAAGTGTTAGAAACTAGATACAGTAATGGGTGTAGAAGCTAAATTATATAAATAATGTTCCTTGCGTTTTACAATGTATTAAAACTCATTGACAAAACTAGAGCTTATTATCACCATTTTGTGAAAATTAAAAAATCTTTTTCTATCAAGTAGAAATAATAATTATTTTCGCTGATAATTTATGTTGCGTATACGATTGGTAATTTTTACGCAATATATTTTATAAAAAAAATTAATTCGTCTGCTCTTTTCTTGGATATAAGCATCATAAATCGATATTGTCTATCGATGTAAAAATCTTATACATTTGATGGAAGATCGACTGGTACACAGGCGACAAAATTCGATATCAAATTCGATATCAAAACCGGTGAGGACGATTGAAGCAGACGAGGCGTGGAACGGGCTAAAGGGAATGTAGGAATGGGGATTGGAAGATTAAGATATGGGCGATGGGCACGTCTTAAAGAATCGATAAGGACGATAACTAGAAGGATGGACGCGGGATAAGCATCCAACTAGGCGCATAAGTGCCAGTAAATTCTAGTTTCTGAAGTCTATCCTTTAGAATGTATACGGCACAACTAACACAGACCACTCGAGTCGAGCCAAGCTCTTGCAAATGTACCACGTCCAAGCAGAAGAGTAGAGTAAACCGTAGAGTCTTTTAAAACTTGAAGCTAGGGAAGCGCTTTGTCATGGAAAAGCATGCACCTTATGCGCGAGTGGCCGGTCGCTTACCGATCCCGAAGTTAAATTTTTCGCCAAGTAAAATTTGCTCTTGAAAGGAGATATTTTGGTCATATTTACACCATCGTAATCAAAAGGTTTCGAAATTTTAGGAAATGATACAGTTAAAAGTAAAATGTTTAAAATTACCGAGATATATCGTTACAAACAATAGAGTACATCTCAGTAAGTTCACGATTTGCATTTGCAAATACAATTGCAAATGGCATAATATTCACTACATTTTCCAGGAAAAAAAGTTACTTTTGAGAAAGCAAACAGACTGTGAAATAAGAATTAGGTAGTAGGATCTTTATTTTACAAAAGTCTGTGTAGAGAAGGAAACTTCAGACAGTAATTTCAGTTCATTGTTACTACTTTAGCATTCAAATAGCTTCAAAGAATACTCAACATTCTAGTTCTCCAATTTTAATATTCTTGTATATGTATAAAGCTATTTACTGCGTCACATAAAATCTCTTTGGCTATGGAATTCTTAATGCATTGAAAAGATATTTATGAATTACAGTTGTACACCCAGCTCCCTTTATACGTGCGTGCGCGTTTCAAACTGTTTTCTATTTTTTCAAATATATTACTTCATCTTAAGCATTTATAAAAATTATGCAAACTAACAACTTTTTTTCCGAGATCTAATTAGAATACATATAAATATAATCATATTATCTCAGCGCAAGAAACAAGAGATCCAATATTGTGATGACACAATGAAACTTTGTTATCTCGATCGTTATATATCCCTGAAGACCCCTATAGACATATCATATTAATATGTAAAAACAAAATTAACTTTCAAAGCAAACGCTGAAGCAAAATTGGTATCCTGAGTAATATAAATATAAATGGTATACACATGTAAAAACTTTTAGTTATATTTTTAAAAAGTATGTGTAAAAGCCAAAGAAGATATAAACGAATGCTGACAAATCATAAATGAAACGAATACAGTTGTAACGCTTATGCGAAATAAATCTAATATTTTATTAAAAATTGTTTAATAACAATAAAAAAACTTGATAATGAATTAAATTATTATCTGATCATTGTTACATAGTACAACAATCAATGCGTTATATAGTGCGGCAACCAATATTTCATGTAAATAAAAAAATTGTTTACGAAATTAGCGAATCTCAAACATATCTTTTTATCTTTAAATCCTTATAATATCTAATTATTATAATAGTAATATGACGTCACGCGTTACATTACATTGCATTACTGCAAAAGGCAATTTCCGATAAATGCGGTAACGGAGTATGATTTCGGTTTCGCAGTTTGTGGCTCTTTTGTTATTTCCGGCATTGACCATACACTACACATCCGACTATACACAATACATGAAATATTTGGCAGAAATAAACGTTGATATCATGCATAAATCGACATGCTTTGTTAGAACGATGCATTGGTCAATATTTCTTTTTAAAATTTTATCAATAAAAGCAAGATTCATTTTTTTTTGTAAAAAAAAATCAACTGAGATTATTTTGGACTGTTTTCCTGCATTTTTACAAACATAAAAAAAGAAGAAAACTTTGCAAGAACGGAATATTGACAAAAACGATTTGCATTTGTGAAAAAAACTCGTCTTTAAAACTTCATTGACGTTTCTTTTAGTTCTTCAACAATTTTGCAAGTTTAAAGAATGTCAGGGCATTATTATATACATAATTCAATTTTATATGATATTATGAGAGTTTAACTGCCATGATAAAAGTAATATATGTATATATGTAATGTAATTATTTTTTATTTATTGTATATGTATGTATAAATCATAAGTGACAAAGTTCACACGCACTCGGTGAACGACAAGTAGAACGAGGAAAATGCGGACATAAAAGAGGATCAGTGGTAGAAATATGGAATAGCTCGTGCAAGCCGACGAAGAGCCGACGCGCTTTTTCCTTGAATTTTATTTCATTTTTTTTTGCCAGTTACTCGAGACTACGTGAAAAGCCGAAAAGCAGATTTACCACAAATCACAGTGAAGAATCAGTGTGATATCAATTGTATTCATTGTAAAACTTTCGTTAAGCTTATGAATCATAACATTGTACGGAATTAGCATAAATCTTTCATAAGTGAAAGTAAAAATTTTTGTAACAAACTTGAAGATTTTACTTTGATTCTTCAAAATATTGATTTTTCAAAAACTTGTAGAATAAAGATGACATTTGATGAAAACGAATTGGAAACGATGAAAACTGTATAAGTTAAAGAATCTGTTACTATGATTTTGAAAATTGCATTATTATTAAATAACAAAAGCACAATGTAATGAAGATTAATTCGATAATGATACGAGTCAACGAGTGTTTCATGAGGATATCAAGCAATAACATTTTACAATAGCCTCGATTTTATATGATTTTTTTTGCAACTTTGTACATTTTGCGAAGATCGCAAGAAAGTCTGTTTTTTCGTTTTTGGTAACAATGCACTCGGGATGACAGTGAACGATTTATTCGATCACTCGCATTATATTTCCGCACACGTTGACAGAAGGGATAGGCGAGGAAAACGGTGCAGAGAAGGAGAAAAACGATAGAGGTCAGCGACGGCGGGTGAGTGGTGCTTTCGCGCGAAAGCCGAATCGTTTGCCGAGAGATTGTGGCACGATGGCGAATTCCTGACTGGCAAACGGACAGAAAAATCGAAGTAGCACACGCTTTCGATTCGGTTGAGGATATGTCTTGAGCATTTTCTCACCATACGACATTCGTATCTACGCCATCTCTTCTTCTTCTTTGCTCTCTTTTCTTCATTCTCTCAGGTTTGCGAGAGATAAACAAGGAAGAAATAAACGTTGCGTCGCAAAGACGTTTCTCGAGGTTGCGAAATCTTCGCAGACGCGCGCAGATCGCTAACAAAAATATAATTTATTTGAAGCATTTCAAATTGTTGGAGTACAGACAATACAGATATTACTTTGGGATATTGTGAATGAAACGTGAATGCGAATAAATAAATTTCCGAGATGACTTTGGGAAATACGAAAAAGGTGAGAGATGAATATTGAATGCAAGTGCACGTACTTCAAATATTTACATGTTTATCTTTTTTGTATAAGTTAAGAATCCGATGACGGAGATGCTTTCTTTATTTTATGTCACGAACGGTAAAAATAGATGCGGATAAATTGAATAAATTATTATTATTATTATTATATAAATATCATTTTCCTTCATGTAATGAATATTCTATATTTTGGAAGATTATCAGACATTTTAATTTTAATACACTACATATAATTAATATCGAAAATGTAGAGTTAGGTAAGTAGAATTACATTATTATCATTATTTAAAACGTATTACATTTCATTTAATTTCTAATTTCACAAATTATGTAAGGTATAATAAATATTTTATTTCTTGTGCGAGTGCGCATAGATTTTCAAGATAGGAAGCGGCAGCAGAGTTACGCTAGTTCGTTACTAGTTTCACATTATTAATTATCGCCGTGCGGTTGAAGCGCGATTATAAATTGACTTTCCTAAATAAGAGCGGTCGAACCCGCTGTAGTGGATTTCCCAATCAGCGTCGCCCCGGAACGTCGTACATCTTTTACGTTGTCGTAGCCCAAGCTACAGCTAGGTAGGTAGTTCCCATCGCATGGTAGGTGTAGCTCTCGCGATATTAGTTTCCGCGCTCCTCCCGGGGCTAAACCGTGAATTTCGGATGGATCGTGGGACCGCAGAGCGGACTTTGTCTGTGTAGAGAAGGGATAGCAGTCGGCAACCGGTGGGAACCCTCGTCGACTATACATCGCCAGTAAACAGTTAGTTGTTCTCCGCGGGCTAGTGCCCCGGAGCGTGGAAGTTGACAGTGGACATTAATATCCCATTTGGAGTTGAGAGTTTCGCGGTCTGCCCGCGCGCGGGGCATCGTTGCGGCTTCGCGCATCCACCGCGATGGCGTTTAACGCGATTCGATGGCGCGACGACAAACACCAAGAAGGGGAAGATTCGAATCATTTCCCGGACATGTCGGGCCATTTATGTGCAGAATGCAAATGGGGAATATATCCGATTTGTTGCGTCGTGCATACCTCTCGCTGTGGGGGACCACAAGTTTACCCCTTGGTGAATTATCTCAGCCAATTATCTCTACGCGAACATTTAATCCGGTGCCATTTTCTACCGTCTCTTAATTAACATTAAATAATCTGGATGAATTGAACAAGCATTGGTTAAATTTCAAAATTCATAATGAATTAAAGTGAGAGTACAATATTTTATATTAAAGATTATTTATTATCTCTCTATGAATTTCTCCAATTTAGTAAAGGTATAGTATGTTTATAATATGAAATTGTTTTTCGAGTAGCCTCTCGTTCCCTTAATCTCGATTGAGAAAAGATGCACGAGCGCAATGAGACACTCTATATATTTGATTTCTAGCTTATTAGCTAGTGATGGATTTATGGGGGTTATCAAGGAGAGTAACGGCGAGGCGAGTATTGCGAGGGAATATCTATGGATATCATATGATCTACCGCGGTACGCGCTAACGAGGTACTAGAGGAGTCGAATCTACTACCGCGATCCCCTCGACATGCCATTATAAAATATCTTACCAACAGTGAAACTGATGGATATTGACAGGGAAAAGAGCACTCACCGACGCTTGTACCGGAAGATTATGCTCGGGTATCGCGCAAGTGTGCGTGTAACGCTATTTGCTTTATGCCCGCGAATATAGATGCTCATATTGAAGTTACGGCCCGTAAATAGCAAATAGCTCTTCGCGTAAGTAACTTTCATCGTGCTGGATGCTAAAGGCAACTAGCAGGACGGAAAAGCCTTTAATATCGCCTTACGTACGGACGGCGCTGATCCACGATGATCCATGAAGGTGTCGTTTGAAATTTTCGACCCGCCGACGTATATCCGAATTTCGAACAAAGTTACTTTTCCCCGAACGTGGCGTCGGCTGATCTCTTCTGGAATTGGTTCGCGAGAAATCGCAGTCGTTGGCCCAGTCAAGATGGGCGAACTGCTGCCAACTGCCGAACAAAAGGATGGCCGAAGTTGTCTGAAAACAAAGATGAGGATACCGAAGTAGAATTCGATTTTTGTGCGATTCAACTTAAACGACGTGGATCTCACGTCCTATCTATCTATTTTTCGGGCGAGGAAATTTCTTCAATTTGACGAGACTCGTATCTGAGCGAGAAAAGAGCCGCCGCGATTCAATGCGTTTCGCTTCCTCACTTAAGCTCGGGGCTACACCGTGCCGGCTAGCGCGTCCAATGCGAGAAGAACGATGGAAACTCGAAAGAAATGGTGGACGGTTAAGCGGGGAAAGAGTCTCGAGAAGAGAGAAAATCGATTACTCACTGAAATTACAAATAATCTGACAGCTGAATCTGTCATTCGGATAAGATTGCTTACCGACGACATGGGAAATTACTTCTAGGTAATATATTATTATCGCGCGCGCGCGCGCACGCGAAATGATTTCCACTTGGAAATGTCGAGGGATTGAAAAGTTCTCGCGTCACGCGGCACTGAGTGTTGTGCGTGTGCGTTCACATCTGTAATATTCACAATTTACACGAATTGTGTAATTAAGGCTTAAACTCTTTTATTTATCCTTTCTATTATATTCAAGATTATAAAAATCAAAGATTGTTCGTTCACGGGAAATGGCTGTGAATTGCAGCCGACAGGGCTCCTGGCACGAGCTACCAAGTAGTCTCGCCTGCGCAGAATGTTGCGGCAAACGATTTAATATTCGCGCGTACGGCTCATGAATACATTGTACACATCGCGGCATGCGCGTAATACCTACGTGATTTCATAAGCAGCGCCGGGGCTGCCCGAGCGCCAAAAGACGTCGGAAGATGGGCTAGATAGCGAGATGGGAAATGCGGGCAACTCGGTTTTCGGCATGGATGCCGAAATATTCTCCGCAGGAAACCCAGAGGAAAATGAAGTAGCAGCGAGCGAGGTAAAGCGAGGAGGAAATGGGGTAAGGAGAGGATCGCGCGGATGCAAGGAGGACGGAACGGACGGATAAAAGAAGGAGGATGACCGAGGAAGGGCGGGAACGGGTTAGTAGTGAAGCGAGAGGAGGGCGTAGGGCAGCGTAGCGGCTGTCCTGGTACGTGGAACGCGAGAGTCTGCGGTATTTTAATATCTGGCATTCCTGAAACGACCGATCATCCGACTCTACTACCACTATCGCTGCTACTACTACCAGCCCCGATGCTGCTACCGCGATTACTACATCGCTGCATGCGTCTCCCTCCCGAACGGGTCCAGTCTTCGCCATTGCAAATTATGACAATATATATCACTCTCTTTCGTATACCGTACTCCCAGTACCGTACGCATATATTTATACTGCCATCTTTTACCGCTGTCATCCGTTTACTGCTGTGCAATTGCCCGCAATCATCTTGAAATTACGTGATTCTTTTGTCCTTGCGACACGGAGATTTCTTTGATGATAATTGTTGAACCTTCGAGTATCATACGTGACGATCGTTCCCTATTTTTCTTTATTGATCCCTCCTTGAGCTGTTTGCCACCCCTTATCCCTCCATCTAGAGATTGCTTTGACGTCATTCCTTTTCCGTATCTTTATATGATCATCTTTTTTTGTAAGATTTCTTTACTTTATTTTTTTGAAAGCAGTGGCTACTGGATACTTAGCAAACGATGTTATAATAGCTACGGAAGATGTGGCTCTTTTTTTTTATTAATAGAAATAAATAAGTCTTTAGCTTCAGATACATTTGAAATATTTGATTCTGATGAATAAATCAAATCAACCGAATATTACAGAAATAATAGTAGCAGTTGTTCTTTTGGAAGATAACAGTGTGTTTGATACGTGTAATAATATTCCAAACAATAATAAATTTTCAACTTTCATTACACACATAGAGAGAATAATACAAGAATCTGATTATTTTTATTTTATTTATTGCACAAAGACTAGAAGGCTGAAATTGTACTGTAATTGAATTGTTCCATTTTATTTCAAGACGTCACCATATTCACCATATTAAGTCCATACGAGCTTCCACAAGCCCCTTTAATTGTCTGTATAATCCGCTGGAATTTCCGCCGCAGCTGCCTCTCTTTCGCTTTCCCGAAACCTGCTCACAATCAGCGAAATATCTCGTCATCCATTCACCATGGCTTCGGCACTTACGCGCTCGACTCATTTATCAAATCCAATAGGATGCCGCGGAACACGATTTCTCTACGTCTTACGTGAACGGCGAGTTCATGAGGCACCATTCAACAGCTCGCGGTTTTTGCGGCTATTGAGATATACATCTCGGTCGAGGTATTGTAACTCGCATTTATCATCAAGTGCACTCAGTATGGCGCACAGTTCCATTCTCGTACTGTGGATAGACGGTTGCTTTATTGAATTAATCGCCCGACAGGTTTCGTCTTCAATCTTGCTTTGTCGTGTAAAATGATTCTTTTCATGTAAGATAATGTTGCATCTCGGACAAGTGAATTAATAAATGCTTTGCATATTATAAAATGTATGATGTGCCAACAATAAATCTCACTGTTGTACGGTAAAAGATGTATTATACCACCGAAATATAAAAACCGGTGTTATACAAATGAATGCGCAAAAAAATTTTTTAATTTGGAAATTTTCTCTCTGTTTAATTTGAGTTCTAAAGAGCTCGTATGAAATATATTTGTTCTGCATTTTTGCGAGATTCAATCTTATATAGAGAACAAAAAATTTAATATATTTTTTTGTTTCTGCTACATTGAAGAATAAATAGCAGGAAGCTGACGTTCTTGTATTTTTCTTCGCGTATCCTACTGCTCTTAGCAAACTCTTCATCTTGTGAGATAAGTAGATGACGCACGTAGAAACAGATCATGTACACACATGTGCTGTTAAGGTCGGAACATGGAAAAGGCAACGGAGAAAAAACATTCCTCCCAGTCGTAAAAACAGAACGGAGGGAACGCAAGCGGTTCAATCTTAAGTGCTAGAGGACGCTTAGGGGAAAGGAAGCGAGAATGGATTTTCCTACCTGATTTTCTCCGTCGCCGTGAATTGTAACCTCGTACATACAACGAACGAATCTCCTTGGCCAATTCTTCATTCCATGAACACATTCGCTTCATTCGAAAGTCACGCGATCCGAGTCACTCTTTGCTCCGAGAGAAGAACGCTTTTTCAATTTACTTGACAAATCCTCGCAGATTCGCTTAGACTTCCGGTCGAACATACGGACTGTCTATGTGACAATGAGAGAGGAGAGAGAGAGAAAAAGACAGAGATGGACGCGAAGCGAATGAGAAAACCGAAAGTGAAATATATCATGTGGCGTAATTTTTTTACGACCGCGCGTTTACCGCCCATCAATATTCAGCTCCAGAAATGGAAAAGAGATCTGTCCTCTTCTCGACTCAATTTCCATTATTCCTTGCCACGTTTGCTATCGTTTTACTTTCAGAGTCATACATTTATTAATTCGAAAATATAAGCCTCCCGAGAAAAAGCTTTAGTATTCCAAGTGGAGAAAGAATAAGACATTTATAATTTCTTAAAGCACACGATTGCCGTTGTTGTTTAAGATATAAGAAATATAAGCGACGTACAGTGATAACAGAAATAATAAATAAAATTGTACGACTTTGGCTTTTACGCTCATCGCATTTACTTTGCTTTTACGCCGCTATGTTAAATAAATTGTTAAATATTGTCGACCGCAAACTCTGAGAAAGAACAAAATCCGCGAATCTAAACAATATATAAAAATAAAACGAACAGTAATGCACACGTACATTATATACCTATAAACGTTATCTCAACGATCTCAAAATCTTGGTAATATTGCCAATGGCAAAGGACATTACCGGTTTACGCTTTAATGCGGATTATGGCAGGATAATTTCTCACCGCGATTGAATTGCGGTCCATGATGGTTCCTGTTTTTGTTTCGCCCTTCGCCGCGCGTTCCTGGCGCTAGCGCGTATTCATGATACACACACCGTATATCTGTATGAATAATCTAGTCGCAGAGGCACATACGCAATACGTTTTCAAACATTCTCTAATGTCGCGTTTAGAATACACACTCGAATCCGTGGGTACACGGTAACGCCTTTACGCGTGAGGAAAAGCGGAGACAACGAGAGAATACAAAACAGCATCGCGCTAAGGGCGAACGCTGTACACGTATACGGTGAGCGATTTTGGCGGAGCGAAGTAACACTGGAATGTATGTGCGAGAGCTATCGAAAGAGAGAAACGAGCGAGAGTCGGCGAGACAAAGCGCGCTCGAATGTACACGGATTATCAGAAGGACCGTCTAGGCGTTCCAATTCGACATAGCCGCTTGACCCGACGATCGAATTCCAATCAGCCGCCTCTAAATCCAGCCCCCGGTTCGGACTCGGTGTATCGGGCTATACCGCCCTCCTGCCTCACGCATCAGCTCCGTTTGGCTCCGCGGTGAAGCGACTCGAGGAGATTAGCGGCACTGTGGACTGCGGTATGGTTCGTGTGCCTACCTTGGAATAGCAATCCACACGTGATCTTCGGATGTCAGCGTTCAAGGTTCTTCGAGGTCTAACGCGTTCCGACGCCGACGAAATATCCGAAGTGTCCGAGGGGAAAGAATCCGCTGGCTAATCGCAATTAGCCCTGAAGGCGTAATCTGATTAGCTTAATGAATAATTATTTTTAAGTTAATCTTAATGAAGATTAAGGTAAAAGAAAAAATGATTTTGAGAGATTTAATCGAGGTAAAACGTTAGAAGGCAATTTAAATCTGCAGATTAGTCAGAATTTAAGGGAAAAAAAATTTGATTGAAAGCAGTAATGACATGCTACCTAAAAAAACAAATGCTACCGAGCTTCAAAAATTCTACTCGTCCTGCTCGTTTTCGAGAAAATCTTTCTGTCGTAAAAAATATGTAATAACGGCAATTATCTATTAAATTGAATTAAAATTTTCTAGTCAACTACAGGGACATTAAAGCAACCGACCAGAAAAGCTAGAACTTGAATGCTCGTGACTAGGGCAGTTAAGAGAATAAAAGCCAGTTGAACGGAATGGAAAAGCGAGCGAATTTTTAATTTAAACTTTATGATGAATTTGTAGAATGTGGCAAATTCATTTTTGTTAACACGAGCAAATTTTAATTATATTACAATATTAACATCATTTGATCGTATAACAATGTTCTAGGGTGAGAAAATTCTTTGTGGATAGTTTTCAAAATAACTTTATCAATTAACTAATTGTTATTAACGACGTTAATTTTCGTATCATTAAGTCATAACCAAAGAATATTGCAATTAATCAGTAAATACAATAGAATGCAATAGAGTAATCTGGCGTCAAGAGGATTTAAAAAACAGTTACAAAAAGTAAAAGTTCATTCGAGTAAACACGGAGAAGCTTTTGTTGTAGAGTTTTTTCCAACTTTTTTATTATCTTGTACCTGAGATTCATGGCGAGTAAACGATAAACTTACAATTACCACAAATAGTATTTCTCCTATCCTATTAACTCTTTCTATGGATAACTCGGCTATTCTTCTTAATTATTTGTATCTTACCTTTTCATCGATCTTTTACCTCACGCGTAAACTTGCAATAAACTTTAAAACCATCGTTTAATTTTTATAGCCAATAATTTTTTTCTATTATATTTGATCGAACTTTGTTAGTCTAATTAAAAGTTAAATTATAATATACGGCGTGCTCTAATAGAAGAATAAACCAAATGTTACTATGAAAATATGAAGAACAATGCTTATAAAAATATTTTTAAGTGAAATTACATCGATTTTGCTTTATTAGAACTTTAAACAAAGCTGTAATTATGTAAACTAACCACAACTTTAATTTAAAATTTTAACTAGTTAATGTGTTCTTATAAATTAAATTTTAAAAGCATCATGTTATTCGTTTTTAATAAATTTTAAGCAAGTTTTGTTATAACAAAATTCACAATTATTAAGATATTTACTTGTAACGATTTTTAAATTTTGTAGCAAATAATAATTTCGTGTAAATCTATTTCCTGCATTACTAACAAGGAAAAATTTCATTTTGTTACAAATTTAAGAACATCTTTATTTCTCAGTTAAAATGAAATTGAAAATTAACTTGTGTAGACTTTTAATTTA
This sequence comes from Tetramorium simillimum, assembly GCA_011636635.1. NCBI lineage: Eukaryota > Metazoa > Arthropoda > Insecta > Hymenoptera > Formicidae > Tetramorium > Tetramorium simillimum. The sequence goes on from VBVQ01001060.1 coordinate 26,287, forward strand.
AAGTTTATTTGATAAAGATATTGAAATAAGCTCCACATTTGCAAAAAGATCCCCACGATCAAAGAATCGATATTCTATATTGAGACTTTAGCTGACGGTGTAAAAGCGTGACTGCTGGAGTATTCTTTATATGTATGGGATAAAGCAGAAACGAGGAATCGCAATTTTATAGCGGTCGGTGAAATAATTCGTTCGCCCGACGACGGACAATCCATCTTTCACCCTCGGAATCACGCGTCCCAGCTTCTCCCTACCGAGGGCCCAAACTTCTAACTGCGCCAATCGTATAATTCACGTTACGAGATCCTGGCACGAATGCGATTTGTAATACTCTGGAAACGGAAATACCATTCCATGTGGAAGCTTTGCTTTATTGATGTCGACTTCTTAAAGTGTTGAGACGAACCGTTACCCCTTATCACAAAGAGCCAATCCATTCGAACGATAACTCTATATTCTTTGACAATGGTAATAGTGTACGTGATGTGAGGGTAGTGTATCTCTTTCTCTCTTTCCCTCTTTAAACATTGAAAATTTTTTTATTACAAAAAATTCAAGATTATTTTGAAAGAGTACTATGTGATTTTTTTCATAATATTGTAGGGGACACTAAAATAAGTTCAACACATTGTCGGAGATATCACTTTTATTGATATTTAATATCAAATGTGTGTGTGCAGCATTACTTAACACAAAACTTATTAATTAAATGAATACGTATAATACATATATAGGATAGGATATACTCTTCCATAAGCTCTACTATTTAATAATACTCTGTATACCCAAGAGATTACAAAATTAATAAAGTAAAAGGTATCTAGATCATTTTGAGGAATATAATTCGATAGTCTATCAGTTTCTTTATGACGATAATGGAAAAGTGCCGTAGAAAGAACACATATCCAAGTAATGATCCAAGTTCAATACTATTCGACGCAAAATTTATGGTCCCTCGGCTAGAGAAAGCCTCAGGTAGAGAACGGCGATAATGGAGTTTTCCGCCTGCTTCCGGTCGAAAACAATGCTGAGACGTACATATGTCCGAATAAGATTTCGAGCGAAGAATCTTTCATGTGTAAAGCGAGAAACAAGAAAAACTCATTTCGTTCAATCCACCATATTGCTTGTTCATCTTTGGTAGATGGAATTTACGAATAACCGTTGTGTTGGATCAAAAGAATTTCCACTGCTGTTGCAGTGCATTCGGACATACTTTGATTCGGTCAAACTGCATTTTGTTCTCTTTAATTGACAGAGAATTTCTGCGTTTGAATTTGTTAATGATTCTTTGATCTCTCTCGTATTGCAAATTTTCAGTATTAAACAGTAAAGTATTACAGTAAAAGAGAAAAAAAAAATAGAAATTGCGCTATTCCCAATGGAATCGCGACACTATATCCACACCTGCTACCAGCAGATTTATTTTACCAGCAGCATTTATTTGATTCTCGTGGCTAGCGGGTCCTTTTCTTTCCCCAATTGCAATAAAGAAGATATAAACGTGATGTCTTTTTCCTTAATGCGCTCACGACGTCGATTAATTCTATTCACGTTGAATTTGTCTCTTAACGCTGTTCACTTTTTTCTATTCTACCTTCTTTTCCTCCCTCCTCCTACTTGGAGCTTTCTTCTCTCCTTCACATAGATCGCTCCGTTTCTTTCCAAATACCACGTGACCGAAATACCGAAAAGAAAACGTCTCTCCAGATACGACCCTCCCAGATATATACGATGCAGCCACGTCTGCGACTAATCTGAGAATGTCACGAGCGTTTGTGCTTCTTTTTGCTCGTTTACGCTCGGCCGCAGTTTCTGTGACAAAAACTACCTATATACGTTCAATTAATCACGAGAGGCTGACGTTAATGATGATACCGGAGTGTGTCGGATTAAAAATTCATAATGCCTCGGCGGACACATAAACTCTTTCGCTATCACGATGCAGTCGCTATCACCTGTATTTCAAATTAAATCTATCGCGCATGCACGATGGTGACGCCTTAGTGGACAGCGTGCAATTTCTAGGAAATCGATAGAGGTCGATTTAAGGTGGTTCTTCAGTTAAATGAAACACTGGATAATGAAATGGGACTTTGGGAGGTTGTTATGTAATGTAAAATGTACCTTC
>VBVQ01001060.1:28427-41062 GCA_011636635.1 Tetramorium simillimum
ATCATTACAATGAATTTGAAAAAGTTTCACATAGGTAGCGATATTGACTAGGAGAGTCACTGAAGAACCACCTTAAGCTTCCTCTCAAAAAATTTTACTTCGTGCGAAAACTTTCTCCATGAGTATGCGCGTGCGTGTGCGTGGGCGTGTGCGTGTGCGTGTGCGCGTGTAGACGCGTGGGCGTGTGCTCGAATTCTTCCTCTCTAAGCGAAATAACCTTTAATTTTACTGCTGGGTATGCTTATCCGTTTTTCTCTCGCTGTATTTCTAACTTCCAAATTGCCTGGAAAAGTATTGTAACTAATGAAATTTTCTGAGCAACTATGCAGGTGGCTGAGATTTTCTCACTCAAAATCTATTTTTGTGGTTTGTGATATCATAATTAGCCGGAGTAAGAAAGTTTAAAGAAGAGGATTCAGTGAAAAGAAAATTATGGATGCTACTACAAAATTTTTTCATTTATACAAAAACGTATAAAAATTAAAATTTTTCATAATTTTATCTTTATATTTTTTCATATATAATATATTTCTTTATAATTTGAGAAATTTTACAGTAAACTGTTTATTTATGCATGCAAATTACAGAAAATTTCAACACCGTTAACACTATACTTTCCTCCTTTAGTTTTCCAATTTAGAATATTTTTTATTCAACATATCATTTGCATCACATTTGCATTATTTCGCGTCGGCACGTAAAATGGATATACTATTGTTCGAATTACGTGAATAACTAACTACGTTGGACGTACTGTGTACGTAAGATCATGTATACTAGAATGTGATACTGATAGCGATATATTTGCCATTGTATGCAATGTGGTGCAATATATCGGTGTTTAGGTTCAAAGCGGGACGGTATTCGGCCAATTTCGGTACTTATCAAACACTGCTACACATACGCCATTATAATTTGTAAATGAAATCCTTCGTCCGCTTCAGTATTATATCTGTGCACATTTTTTTGCTAGCGATTCAGCATCCGATATCTGAGCATATGAGGCACTATATCGGATCAATTTTATAATTCGACCAATTTTTATGTACTACAAAATATATATACAATGTATACATAATTTATATAATAACATTTACATCCCTGAGAAGCGAAAATTTTTTTATTTGCAACATTAAATTAATGTATCACTAATATATTCCGACGCTGGAAGTTATTATTATTTTCAGCTAGTCAATAGTTATACTCACAATGGAATATCCAATATAAATATAAGCATTATGAGTAATGCTAAAGGATCATGTCGTGAATCGACATAGGAATATCGAAATGTTCCTTATCACTGCACAAACCTTTCCGGAATTATTCGATTTCGTGAGATTTTAGAGGACAGAACCACACTGTGTACAGTTACACCTATAGGCAAGTTGACGTAACATGTGCCCAGAAATTGGTTCGATTCAACCCATCCACTATCACATGTGTATATAGGAGATAGTGTTATCGTAGAGCCTTCAACCATGTTGGTACGCGACCGTACGAAACTCTATGAATACATACCGTAAGTTGGGGTGAAATTGCTCCAGCAGGCTTATCTTCGCGACAGCATGGAAGGACGTTTCCGTGCTGTCTATCCCCCTGAGAAAACAATTAGCGAAAATAGGGAGCACTCTGCAAACTCACAAAACTCTTCATCTTTTAATTAATCGATCGATTTTGAAAAATTGATTCCACACGCAGAGCGAAACGGGGCGGCGAATGAGAACCGTTGCAGTTTCATGAATTGAATGCTACGTGCAGACTACTGAGGATGACGTAAATGTAAGAACCGCGCAGTAGTGTAGCATTAAATTAACGGTCTCGCGTGCCGCACATAGCAGCTCCGAATATACATTATCTCTTTACGTTTGGATACAGTTACGTGATATGACACATTCATCCATTTGCATGATAATTGATATTACTGCGTTAATATATACAGTATCCGAACTTTGATACTTTATTGATATTGCTTTCAGATTATAAGGATCGATTATTCATTATTTAAATTTACAGAACTTCATTCTCTAATTCTTTGAGTATTTAAACGCTCAGGAATAAGAATTAACATAAATACTTTTGCGTTGAACAATATCATCATTTTTCTTTGTATTAAATGTTATAAAAGTTAGCTATTTAATTTCATTGGAAATTTATTACATACATATTTAAAATAAGAGAGAACAAAACGAAATTATAAATGCTCGTGAAAGCGATATTTTACCTTCACCATCGTCAATTGTACACCGTGTTGCTGCCAGGAGGGAATAATTTATTGATCGGTACACCACGTTTCGTTTACGTTTAACTTTGTAACTTGGTAATTATCAGATTTAGCCGAATATATTCTCATCTTCGTTTTTCCAAGCTAGGCATTGAAATGTTTTTTCTCTTTTAATTAGATCTCACGATAGTCATATTTGGTGCGTATACCTTACGGCAACTAAACACGCACTGTTGTAGCGATCAAGCATGAAGATTAAACAGTAACTCAGCATATGCGCTCAACGCGTATTCGCACACATGGAGACTAATTAAATTCAACGCAGAAAGGGCGGCAAATGCATAACATAACGTCGAGCGAGTAGCGTAATAAAGTGCAACCGAATGGAAGAATCCCGTCAGAGTTAGCTATGTTCGAGAAATTTACTTTGGAACACGCGCGCGCTCCTTCTCTTTATCCCTCCGTCGGAATACGATAAAATTCAAGCAAAATTGCTCCTTGTTAGAGTTCAAACAAATTCCTGCGCTCCGCTTGTTTTGCTATGAGGCGTACGCGAGACGCGTCGGGGAAGAAAATGAGTAAACCGGGAGAGTTTCTCTAAAACTCTTCGGTCCAGTAAATGCCTTTCTCTTTTCGCTCGTAGTCGATGCAAGAGAAATCCACTTCGCATATTTTCATTTTCCCATTCCTCTACTACTGTTGCGTTATGTAATCATGATACCGTGTTTACGTGGAATATTGAAAAGCCCATCGATACGATTAAGCTCGAATGGAATGCAATTCAATAGAAATATCAGAGAACAAACCGACATTGAACGACTCGACAAACATTTCTCTACAAATACTAAGTTACATAAAGTTTATTGGTCCTTCATTAAATATTAAATTTCAATATTAATTATATTACGCAAATGCATTATTGTGTAAATATATATATATATAAATGTACTTAATATTTAAATAATTAATGACGTTTATAGAATAGTCTATAAAATAATTCATTATTTTCTGATTATTGGAAATTATTAATATATTATCTGTTTCTTCGATATATAAGATCTTCAAAGACCCGGTGCGAGCGATGCAAAGTTATCTATCGCTTTTCTTGTACAGATACTATCTCAGGAATTTAACTCATAATTTTCTTGCGCATCTGTCCTTTCACTTAATCTCCGACCTGCTTCTAGTAAAATTCGTTAAGAAATCGTTAAGATCTTTAGCAATATGATTAATGTCTAAAAATTACCAGTCGTCCTCATAAGTAGAGATAGATAGAAAGAGAGAGATTATATTTATTTATTCACTAGTATGTGTAACTCTTTATTCGCAAAATTAATATTCAAGAAAAATTCCGGGATGTTAACACTTTATCTTTATCTGTTTCATTACTGCAGTGATTATCAGTTGTATCGTGTACGTATAAATGTGAAGGAATCAATAGAATTATAATAGAGATTTACATTTTAACATTTTACCGCTGTTTAAATTCTTCCGCGCTTAAAGCGACATAAAGATATTTTAGTGGCACTTTCGTGCCGGCTTCACCATTAATACCGGTGCAGCATACGTGTAGAGAAAAATAGGCGAAGCGTGCTGTGGGTTACTGCCGAAAATAGATCTTCCTTGGTCAGTGCTTCTGCCATCCCGGCTGCGCCCCGAAGATCATTCTTCCCTATTACACTTTGATCTTAAATTATCGCCCGTTGCTTTGCGTATAGGAAAGCATACTCGTGGGGGGACGCGATCGTTTTGATTTATCGTTACAGTGCAAGTGGCACGTAGGTACGACGGCGAAGTGATGCAATTCGTCACACGGCGACATTGTCGCTATCACGATGAGGACAGGCGTCGAGCGGCATTCTTTCGCGTACACACCGCGCGCGAGGATGTTTGAACGGCGCGGCGCGGCGTCGAGGAGCCGGGCTGCTTCTGTCTCATGACATTGAAGCAGTACCGAGCTCGAGAAATTGAAAAATATAAGCACTGCAACGCGGCGCCTCGTTTTACGACAACGGGTCGAAGCGTATTAAGCGCCGTCGGAGATGGTTGTTTGCACGCCTCGCTCGTATTTCTCCTTCCCCATCGGGAGCGCGTCCCATTATTTTTTCGTTTATCGTATGCCTTCCCGATACCAATAAATTGTAGAGTACATTGGTAATCGTGGAGTGCATTGCTCGATACTTTGAACAAGTTGTCCGAATTTCTCGATATTATCGTTATTGGAATATCTTACACTCTTCTTTAAATTGTAAAGGACTGAAAATTTAATGATCTTAGAAAGTAAATTTAATTTAGGAAGCTTAAAACGACTGAAAGACTTTGCCTTATTTTACATTTTACATATATTTTTCATTTTAAAGATATAATTATAATTACACAATTATAATTATATAGATACATAATTATAAAGACACAAGAATTTATGTTATTATAAAATTGTGACAAAGATATTTATAATCTAAAAAATTAATCTAAAAAAAACTACAACTCTACATCTTGCACTTTTATCTTTCAACTTGATCACCACATGATCTCGCATTAACAATTAGAAAACTGTAACACGACATATTACAAAGTATATTGCTTCGATATTGTCTATCCCCGTGTTTCCTCTCCATCTAGTGCCTTTACGTCTCACCACAATGTGTGACCAACCCTTTCAGCTTTATCACGCTCATTCTGCGAGTTCTATATCGTCATCTGCAGCACAAATACGTTTTACGTCGTTTCTGTCCTACTCCACGTGTAACTCGCTCGCCAACGCCAGGGCTCTCGCGTGAGCTTCCACACGACTCTACGTGACAAAAACTAAAAAATATAGCCACCATACCGTTCGCTGTTTCGTTGAGGGTGGATCGAGGGGTAGATTCGCACGAGACGACCTACATCCATTCTCCTTATCCTTCCGTCTAACCCACGGAAAACCACGGAAGCCTGTTTCCACCGTGCCTTAATCCCGTTTTCCGCGATAAAGGCGGACGCTCGTGACCCTTTCTTCTTCTACTTCGTGGTTGAAAAATTGAGAAACAGTGAATACGTCCGCGAGGAAGAGGATAAATGTTTTGTGCCACGGTGCAGGTAACGCGGTTATCGACCCATAGAAGCGACAAACAGATGACGTCCTTTCATACCGTTGATACTTTTGCATCTACAAAGGCCGCGACGCTATCTTTCGAAAATTTCACTGCCGCGTTAAATCAAATCCCACCTTTTTCCCTCGGGAATTAGACAAACTGAAATAGTTGTTTTATCTTGCAATAAATACGGTGCCTTCTTCTCTTCATCTCGTCTTAAGAAAACAACATAAATCAAGATTATCAAGATTAACTTTTTCGATTGCTTTAACTTCCACGTGATTTTTCTCCTTCGTATCCAATAACGAAGTCACGTAACAAGTAGTATAATATTAGCCAAAAATACAAGTTATAATAATAAATTTCATTTTGAATTCTAGCCGTCACTCTTTCTGCCGTAATTATAGATAATTAATATGCTGACCTTAAAAGTTTTCCTTTCAAATCGCGCGCAATACGATCCGATCTCGCGTAAAATCACAGTACGCTAACAAAGCAGAGAGGATGACGGTATTGTTTCAATATCGACGTTAGGTCGCTTTACGTAACTGTCGACGAACCATGTCAACGAAATGAGTCTCGGATTGGGGATGAAAGTTGATAAAACTCGGATGATGAATGATGCTCGATCACGTCGCGCCGCCTCCGCTGTGTATGCGTTCAATGAAGAGGACAAAATTAAAATGAATCGTACCCCTACAATGAGGAACGCTGTCAATGCCCGAGACGATATTCCTCCAAACTTTTAATTAAAGGCGACTTGCAGAGGAAAAAAATCATCAAGAGCCGGTCGTGCCCGTGCATTCGCGATAGTTTTTATTTACACGTGTGTCAACAGTAGCGTAGTAAAACTTTGTTTTTATTATTGAAGAGCTGGGATTGCGCGACTCTCTCCCCCTCTATGACGTTCATCGCTTGCCTACGCTATATGCCCGGCGAGTGATAATGGACTCCACGTGGGATGCATTCAGACACGGACGTAGATTATTATACGAAATCCCGAGATTTGCCTGAGCTCACTAAAATATGTCGGATTATGTTAGGATTTCGACAGGGGAATATAATGGATACGCCACGCTTCGTCACATTACATCCGAATTTACTAGATTTCGGTGGAGTAGGTACACTTAGGATAGAATACTCCGGAGCAGAGCGAACATTGGCGAATTCCGGTACATAATCCAACCGCCGATTCATATCTTGCCGAACTCTAATGGCCAGCTGTTTGGAACCCCTCGTGTACTTTGACATTTTGTGGCAAATACTAATATAGACACGATCGTTCACAATTTAATCTAAGTTTCATTTAATGCGCGCGGCGCGGCACGGTGACCTATGCGCGCCTATAACGGCGCTGCAATTACATGCTCGGTGTGGCAAATGGTAATTAAACAATCGATTCGGTTTGTCTCCTTTCGCACGCTAAAACTTCGTTCGAAAACATATGAAAACGAGAGATGGGTACGTGTTAGTAGGTCAAATATGTAAAGCTGTACATGCTATATACGCATGAAACAAGAAATACGAATATATAATTTACTTTATGTATTGTACATACACTTTTCGATTACTGATCAGTCCAAGTGATTATATGAGCTTTGATCATCTCGAGATACCAGGTATATTGGTCATTTTGCCCTATTTTCTCCGAGTCGTTTATTTTATTCCGCATGAAAGTTTCACTCTATTATTCCGAATGCAAATTCTTTCCGCGGCTGCTAATAATGCCTAATATTATGCAACCGTATGCATTATACATGCCTGCGTGCCGTGCGCATATTATTATTACCCGCTCGTTGTTCTATTATTAATTGCACTTAACATTTACTTTTGATATTTTCGCGTAACAATGACATCACGACGAGAAAACTTCATTCTCCGAGCGTACGTTCTCAGCAGCAAATCGGGATATTATCCGATAACACGGCTGTATTATGCTTTATATTCTTATACTCATTGTGCTCCTATTATAAGTAATAGCCTAGCGAACACAATTACATTTCACGCTACGTAGCTACACGGTGGCTGACGTGTAAAATACAGGTTAGATGCAATTTTACGCTGTGGCACATAACGGCAGTACGTCACGCGAGATATAATTCATTTCGTATCGTATTCATATTTAATTTCTCCATGTATCACACGTTCGTATTAACAACTCGTGTCTCTGCGGTGTTATCCGCTCGGTTTACGCGAGCATGGTATTTTTTTTCCCCCCTTCGAACAGATATTTCGCTTAAACGCATACATGTCCTGTTTGACTTGATACACGTCGTAACTGAAGAGGTTTAGATAAAGATGACACACTTTTTTTTTATCCCGTTTATATAAATGCTGTTAATGTTAAACATCGTTGTTTCATTTTTCTTTCTTTAACTCCGCATTTTACATTTGTGTGATGAAACCGCGGTTCACGCTTCACGCTTTGAAAAAGAAAAAGACAAAAGGGAATGCAGAGAATGTGAATATACGCTTCCACTACCATAACGTAAAAGATTTCCATTGGTTAGATCTAATAACAATTTCTGCGCAGGGATATTATATTCCGGAATCAGAATCTAGGTAGAAAACGCGGAAGAAATTGAACCATAGTTAACACTAGACAAGATTAGTAAGGACAATTCGCAAAGGCACAAATGTGCCATTTTATTAAATAAAGAGTTTAATCCCATAAATGAAAAATACGAATCCACATATCTGCAACGATAAATGATAAGTGACTCGGGGAAAATTCTGTCAAATCGGAAATGTAGAAAAAAACTAGACGGAATATTATCTATTTTTGAAGGCGCGTGCTGTGAAAGAGCTGATGACGGTTTGCGTTCATTTCCATTACAGAATAAAGAAGATTGCATGTAGCGACATTTTACAATATAGCCTTATGAACGCTTTTCCGCCATCTAATCCTCTTTGGTCGCAATAAACATTAGTCTGTGGCTGTTTCACGGCTACACTTTGGCATTGTAATATCGCGGAAGTCGCTCGCTTTTCTTCCGCCATGTTGTCACGCCGGGTGGATCCTTTCTCGCGAATTTAATGCAGATGCTGTCCGTTGATATTTTCCCCCGTTGCATCTCGGTCACTAATTCTACGTCCACAAATGCGGCAGGCATTTCCGATTACAACATGGACGTTTACACACACACAACGCGTGCGCGTTATACGCGTCAGATATGATGATCGATGAAATGGTAATCGCTTCACTTTGTCCGCAAGTGTGCAATCAGCAGCATAAAGCTAGATTCCACAACCAGGCGGGTTCAATATGATCGATGACTGTAGCGGGCCATTTATATTTTAATTTATATTTGCAATACGTATTTAAAATAACTTTTTCCAATTTATTCTTCTCACTCAATGGCTCAAATTATATTGTGAATGTTACGTGTTGAATTAGTGTCTTGTATGTAACGTGCGTGCGTGTAAAAATTCTGTATATAATTATATAATTATATTAATAATGATGCACGGATTCTCACTTGAGAAGATATGTCGTATCTATGATTGGAAAATGTAAATTTTGCACTCTAGTTGCATACGAATGAGCGATAAATCGTAATTACATCATATGTATCTAATGCACGTACCATATGTGTATCGTGGAAATTCATTTTACATTATAAATATGATTCCTGCGATATCTGCAGTGTCCCCAATGACACTTGAAATAAATGACGTTATCCTAATGCGTTTGCGCACCTGATTGCCATCGTATCGTCGAAATCGCCAAAAGCTTTCGCGGCTAGTTGCGCTCGCTCGGTGAACGGGCATTTAGATACGTCGCGCCGCTGCGAAGGTTTCATCTCGCAATGAAGAATCGACGGTGACCGCGCGCAGCTTTGCGCAACTAACGCCGCAATATCGCGGGAACTTTATTACCCGCACAAATCTTTATGGTGACCGAAAAATGGATCTCGCGCGTATCTCGCTCGAGATACAAACGAGATTCGCTGCGGCGCCGCGCTCGGCAATTGGTGTATTTTCGGCCGTACACGAACCGCGCTGCGCACCGCGCCGCGCCGCGCCGCGCCGACGGTCGTCGTTGTCGTTTTCATTTATACGGGCGTTTTAACACGTTCGCCGGAGGTTTCAGTTGCACCCGATACGGTGATCGATGGAGCGCGGCGGCGACGGCGGCGGCGGCAGCGGCAGCGGCGGCGGCAGTAGCAGCGACGAGTCACTGCCCAAGCTAAGCCTGGCTTCAACGAAGACCCGGTGATTTTCTCTATTTATATTTTACGGCGCGCGTTCATCCCCTATAAATAGTGCGAACGGATAACGTTGGAACGGCGAGGCATCCAAGGGCCAGCAACCATGAAGGCATGAACATCACACCGCCGCGCATTGCCGCACGTACGTACGTACACGTGCTCGGTGCAACGTGCGCGCGCGCGCGCGCGCACAACACGTAGGACCGCCGCGTATATTTACGCGAGAACGATGCTCGAAGACGTTGAGTCACGCCAACCTGTAGGTCCTCGCCTGATAGGCGATTCCGTAACTGCCTATCTGCAACCTATTTACCTTCCGGTTCACGTAATAGCTACCCTCCCTCGCATACTTATATATCTGCGGGGCTGGGAACAGGACGCCTGGGAACCGAGAGAAAAACCTTACGACCTCCTTCTTTTTCTCTTTCCTTCCTCTATCGCCCCCTTCCCCTCCCCTCCCCCCTCTTTCCCTCAGGAATCGGCAGTTTCTTTTTCTTAACTCGCAACAAAGATGGAGATGTACGCGCTATGGCTCGTTGCCAAACTATTATTCGTAAGAAACGCAAATGTAAACTTGTACCACTAGTTTTAGCGCGTTGAGTGAAAAGCACGGTGTTCGAGAAGCATAATGTTCGTGAATTATTATTAGGAATTTGTAGCACAATTTATATAATATTACATTTCAGTTGTCACCAGGTGTCATCCATCAAGTATTGAAATAATGTCACGTGATTAATTACCGTTCAGTGACACATTTGAATCCTTTTACCGTTGTAAAATAGATATACATTTAATTAGTTCATACATATATAAGGAATTTAGATTTCTACCTAATGGTTTTCGCATCCATATTTCAAATTAAGATCTTAATAGAGATTACAACTAAAATTTCATGATGCATATCACATGAACTTTTTTGTGATTAAATGCAATCAATTGTCACTAATTATTGCTGTAAATTGAATCTTACATCAGTAGAGCGGTACCTAATCTAATGAGAAAGATAAACAGCGGTTATTGACTTCAATTTCTGATATGGAAGCTATTTGATCGTGCACCAATTTCAAATAGGTGTAGGAAGCATATTAGTCGAGAGATTATGCATTGAGGCTATGCATGTTTGACGGTGGTAATCGAATTAACTTCCATTCGATTCTAAAAGGAACCCCGTTCGCGTGATGGAAGCCTATAGTCGCGTCGAAAGCAATATCGTGTCGATTCAGGGAACAATACGATAATTGATCGAACGCACAATAGATGATATTGCCAGCATCCCGTGACTCTTATCAAGCTCTCGAAAACCAATTCGTTATTCAGCTTAGCTCCTTACACAAATGTCAATGGTATAATCCCTTGTTTTCTTGCGCCGCTCGGACCAGCAGCTTTTGTACTCCACCGAAGCGGATTACCGCCCGATGGATGGATTCAGTTATCGAGTGTCATCGAGTTAGCGGTGCAAAGTCGATACAAGCTTGCCTTGTTCCCGCGTCGCTCGCTATTTTCCACATTAAATATACAGAGCGTCACAAAATGTGACGCGTGTATCGAGGAAAGGACATTTCGACAAATAATGCCTTAAAATGCAACCTTGCGATTGGAAACAATGGAAAATTCACCGAATTCACCTTCGATTTTTTTCTAGGCACAAACTCTTGTTACAGCTAAATTTTTTAACAAACGGCGTCCTTTCGCAAATTTTTTTTTTTAACCAAAAAAATATCGACTCCAATTGCAGTAAACTCCAATCGAAGTTTCGATAACTGTGAAACACTCTGTAGGATTAATGGCAAACGTAAATGATAAATGAACGACCGTCGAATACAATATCCTGCGCGAATTGCCTGTTGAGCGGAAGAGACGACTCTAAATACATTTTGTAACAAAAATTTGCAGGCTCTATAGAAAGAAATCGAGATACATCGCGTGTCTTGATTGATGCTTGGGCGGCACATCGCTCGACGAGGTCACGCGAATCCCGTGCGCCGCACATGCAACTCTCAACCCGGACTGCATGTGCACCGTCCGCAATACAGCCCTCGTAGTACATCGGGTCGAGGGGCATATAGATGCGCATAATTACAAAGGTGATGTCGGAGTCGAGGGGTCATATTCGGGTCGTCTGGGGCGATGTATTCGAAGAGTGTACCCACCACTCGAGCACAATGGGCTACTTTAGAAGATTACTCTGTGTACAAAAGAAAGGAAAACCTGGCCAATTTCCGACATATTCTTCGCGCCACGCGGATGAACGTAACATTGTATCATGATTAATCGCTTCGGCGCTCAGTGAAATTCGCGTCACCCGTGTCCGTGGGTGATACGTGTGCGACACCTTACACTTACATACATCGGCGTATCGATTTTTATAAATTGCGTAAGCTTGCTTTTCGCAGCTATAAACGCCATACGAGCTGTTGCTGCGTAAATTATTAACGGCTGATGCGACAAGTTTTCCAGAAATAATCCTTACAAATTTAGCCTCTTGTCATTGCGTTGTTTTTAAATGCGGTGGAATATTCAGCTGTAACCCTTTTAAAGATAATCCGCCCTTTCAAGATTTTATTATGTATTTTATCGTTCGAGGAACAAAAGCACGTGTCGTCTTTCTAATTATTCCATTGCCATTCTTCAGCTTGCCGTTTAATTTTAAACGACTACTATTACGCACGATGAACATGTTAAATGTCGACGTTCGACAAATTATAGAAATACAAAAGGTTACAGCTATACATAATCTACGGAGAAAAAGGGGCGCGAAAGATGAAAATCAGACCGTGATAATAAAAGCGCGCGATTATGCAAAACGGGATTATGTCTAAGCGTCGATTTCCTTGATTTTTATCGGGCCGACACATTTGACTGCGAGCCCTCTCTCGATTGAAGACGGCAGGGTTAGCTTCATAAATGACCGTAAAAGTTCTTTTTAAGCGGGGCAACTTTTAATTTCGAGTTGACGTTCGCTTTAACCACCGTAAAGAAGGGTGGTTTAATATCGTCGGGTCGCCAGTACAACCGGGGAAAGTATAACTTTAGAAAGCTGGCAAGCGAAATTTCCACGCCCGAAAAAGTTGGAGTTTGCCGCGCGAATTTCGCCGTTGGTGACCTCCTTTTTTATCCCCCCCCCTCCCC